>CATIWQ010379042.1:0-23549 GCA_949673415.1 Euphorbia schlechtendalii
TACTCCCTATGTTCCTCCAAACTATAGACATGTCCAAAATTTTAAAAACATAGCTGATTTCATATTGCTATATAATTTTGCCGAATACATTATATTATCTTTTTCTCTAAACATTGAAAGAAGAAAACAATTAAATTGGACAAACAAAACTGATATGAAGACGAGTGATAATATTTTGCAATCTATCTTTAGATTTTTTTTATAAATGAATTGGAGTTCAAATAGCCTGAAACCTAAAATGTACTTATAACATTAGCGCTCCAAGCTAATCTATTTGCACATTTATTATTTACATGGAAGGAGGAGGATCTACAAGGTCAAGTAAAGTTTATACATAGCTGGCAATTTTCCATCAAATATCGAATTCATGTGATTTATTATAAAAATTATCTTTTTAACCGTTAAGGTACATTGTTGTCTCAATTTATCTTCTCTATAGATATTTATAACTCCTAAATTTAATTTCTATATTTCACACTATAAATTTTATTTTCGGCATTAGAGGAATTTCATACTTGAACCTCTCAAGGAATAGCCTTGAATGAAACTTATAGCATGAATATAATGTGCCAATGTTAAAAGGCCCGGTGCATCTTAAACCCCCTGAACTTGTCCCTAAACTCCGGATTCCCCCCTGAACTTTGAAATGTTCTCAATGCCCCCCTGAACTTGTTTAAAACTTCTCAATTTCCCCCTGAACTTGTCCCTAAACTCCGGATTCCCCCCTGAACTTTGAAATGTTCTCAATACCCCACCGAACTTGTCTAAAAGTTCTCAATTTCCCCCTGAACTTGTCCAAAAGTTTTCAATTTTGAAAAAGAAATCTGATTCGGGTGTTAAATAGATGAAGAACGATTTAGGGATTTGAACTTTTGTAACATTAGAATATTAACATTGGGATATCTTTTTCTTTTTTAATTTTTTTAAATAGATTTTTTCATTCACGCGCTCATTAATGTAACTTGTCATGTTGCATTGAGGGGGTGTTGGAGAACGTGTAGACAAGTTCAAGGGGGCATTGAGAACATTTCAAAGTTCAGGGGGAAATCCGGAGTTTAGGGACAAGTTCAGGGGGAAATTAAGAGCTTTTAGACAAGTTTAAGAGAGCATTGAGAACATTTCAAAGTTCAGGGGGGAAATCCGGAATTTAGGAACAAGTTCAGGGGGTTCAAGATGCATTAAACCATGTTAAAAAGCTATTCCACAATTTTGATGAGTTGAAGAGCCAAAAACTGTATTATTGGTTAGTAAAGAAAAATATTGCCCAAGTAGTTAAAAAAACATCTACTAGAATTTAGTAAAATTAACAATATAAAAGGGTTTTAAAGAATAACTTTAAAGGACGATGTAATGATAAAAGAGTTGCCTCAGCTGAGTTTAATCCCATTTCAAATTTCAATACACGATGCAAAATCAAGCAGGTGTACTCTATATTCATTTTTTGTCAATATGATTTTTTAATCTATATGTATTAATTATTCAACACAACGACTTTTTCTGTTTTTCTTTTTCTGAGAGATCCCCCTAAAAGACTCGGGAGTCTATAGAATATGACCGCTAAAATATAATAACTCTATATTATGTAACTGATGTGATTTGTGAAAAGATGACTTCATTTGTTATTTACTGTTTCCTTTTGTTTCAAGTGACAATAATTTCAAGGCTACGCTCGCTGCCCCCAACTCAAAAACTTCTGCTTTCATTCTTTATTTCATCTCAACTAAAACTTATCCACAAATTGGGTCACCTCCAACCACCTCTTCAGGTTTCATGTCAAAAAACAAGCCTACTTATTAACTTAATCTCATCATTTCAGTTCAACGTAGTCATAGATTACACTGAATTCAACAAAAGCTCTGATCAATGTTACACATTTTTATACAAAGCATGAAATTTAAAGAGGTTGGATATTCATATCAAGGCCCATTAAGGTCTCAAACCCATTAGGAGATCCAAAAACCACGGGCCAAACAAATGTATACCTCGGCACCACTACGCGCCGAGATCATGTCAGCACGACATCTCGCCGAGGTATAGAACCAAATTAAATAACCTTCGGCGTTACCAACCGCCACTTCGCCGAGACAGCGCCCTCAGAACCCACTACTCTGACGTTTCTCTCTCCTCTGCCGCATTAAATGCATTACCAACTGGCAGAGATGAATCATTTAATGCTCCGACGGCGAACAAGACCCCCAAGCGGCGGGCCACACGTGTACCTCTTACAGATAGGTCCCGCATGACATCACTACACAAAAATCCTATAAATGGCAAGTCTCTAACGGAAAAAGGGTACGTAATCATAAAAGAACTTTACTAAGACCCATTTACTTTGACCACTGACTAGATCGTCGGAGGATCTTCGCCGGAAACACTTCCGGCCGAGGATTTGTTTTGCAGGACCTTTGAAGACTCGACAAGCGGAAAGCCAATTCTTGAAGGACATCACCATATTCATTTTTTACGTTTTAGAATACATTATTCATTAAAAAAAAGCCATATTTGTCTCGGCAAGAATAGCACCAAAACTCTACACGCCAACGTTTCCACGAGTTCCATTAATGTTCCCTCGCGCTACTATCACTTCTTCTTCGATAATAGCAAAAAGTTTCCATTCTTGATCATATATAAAATTATTCGATCCCTGCAAACAACAGAAAAGCAGGATAATTGACAGATTCATTTTCCAATTAAGCCTAATACAAAAATATGAGTGAATTTAGGAATTAAGAAAATAGAGTGAAAGAAGAGTAAAGCTCCCTTCAATCCAAAAAAGGATAAAACAACAAGGTAGGTGATGAAGCTCCAGAAATATGCAAGCCAGAAGCCTATCGAATAATGAGACGATAGGATTGTGGCATCCATAGCTCAGCAGCTTTATCTACCCAGCATTATCCTCTTTTTGGACTTCAAGGAGCTCTACTATATCTTTAACTTCATCATTCTATAGTTTGTAAAACAAACAGTAATCTATATAAATCAGAGTTTTCAATATTCTGTTGAGATTTGAGCGTTTACGGTGAAATAGGCGAAGACTCTGTAGCAAAGAAAAAGTAAAAAATAATTAAACTCTATTATCTATTTATATTTATTTTCATTTTTTAGAGGCCTGTTATTGATGGACAATTTGAAAATTTACTCTAAACCCTTCTATGTTTATATTGTAATTTTTGTATTTTACTCATAATGCACTATATTTTATGATTGTTCCGTTGCTCTGTTAATTTTTTAATATTCTTGGTAAGGAATAAATTGATGAAGTAAGCAATAAACAGAAGAGAAAACTACCCTGCTTCATTTCCTAATCAATATTAATTCTATTATTTTTTCTTATAAATAGAAAAATTATTTTTTGATAATTTTTTTATCTGTTGTTAACAATGTTTATTTAGTTTCTTACAAATAGACAATTAATACATTAATTTAATAATATCTGAATGGTGAAAGAAATTATTTAATATATAAGTTAACCCTTTTGTTATTAGACAAGCTAGTTTTTTAAAATATCTAGTTTATAAACAAATTTTTACCACATCATTAATTTGAATTTTTATTTTACATATATCCTCTGTTTAAAAAAGCAGTTAAGGAGATCGTTTAAACGTAAATTTTAAGAATAATGTCATGATTTTATATAATCGAACGGTTCAAGGTGATCAAAGTGAAATGTGTTGTCAAATATCAGAAAAGTGTTGTCAAAGTTTAAAAAACGTCACTAAAACTTAATAAGCGTTGTCAAATTCCAAATAGGTGTTGTAAAATTATAAAATTACGCAGTAATAATTTATTATTTTAATTCATTAATAAATATTAAAAATTCAAAAATACTAATGCATCTAGTTTCCATCTAGATCCCAATTAATCTCTGCTTAAATCTTCGGGACTATATTCAACTAACTAGCGCTAATTCCTTTTAAACACTTCATGTATCACACTTTACTAGAACCCATAATTTATATGTCTAGGGAGAAAATAAGAGAGTAATGGACACATTGATTTGATCTTCTCATTCACTTTTCATAGATTACATATGAATTGATAATTAAGTTACTTAAATTAGAAGTCTAGAATTAAAGTCTGGTATACACAACCAACTATAATTGATTCACTAAAGCTACCTGACAATGTCAGAATAAAATCAAGTAAATCAAAAAATAATTAATTCAATTTGATTTTTTTTTTAAAGTCAGAGTAACTGAAAGTTAAAATTATTGAAGCTTGAATGACTAGAAATACGCTCCATACTTGTTTGCTTTATTAGGCTCACTCAGTCTACTGGAGTTCCGCCAAAAATAAGACCTACGTGTTTCCTCCGTTGGATTAAATGAAATTAAATCGACGGTTAAGCATAAGGTGTGTAGCAAATATCCCGTAGGCTTATTCACACACAAATACTACTCCTTACTTTCCGGGAAAAAGAAATAAGGGGGTAGAGTAACTCATCGTGTCTGTTACTCTATTTCCCGGGAAAATTAACAGCCTGGTACAAATCGATCCCACGAATTCCTATCCTACACCCGCTAGCACCCAACCCAATCTCCATCCATCGTCTTCAACCTCTCGATTCTCTATTATTTTTTCCTCTTTTGTCCTAGGGTTTATTGATTTGTTTCTACTTCGATTCTTTGCCTCTAATGGACGATTCCACGGTTTCACCCTTGAAAAGCCAATCGGCTTCTTCATCATCTCAGCTGAATGTTCCTTCCACTATGGCACGGCCTTCTCTGGGTACTGAAACCCTGGCTCCATCGGATCATGTAAATCGCTTGATCAACTGTAATCATTATGTTTCGCCATCAAGAACAATATATTCCGATAGGTTTATTCCGAGTAGATCCAGCTCGAATTTTGCCCTCTTTAAAATTCCATCTTGTTCCCCTCCACCGACGCCTGATGGCGGGAAGGAGGATAGTTCCAGTGCTTATGCTTCTCTTCTTCGCATTGCTCTGTTCGGGCCTGATACGCCAGATAAAAGGGACTCACCCGGACGCAATATTTTCAGGTTCAAGACTGAGACGAGACAGTCAATGTATTCTCTGTCTCCTTTTGGTTTTGATGAAGAAAAACCTGGCGTCAGCCATAGTCCGGTTAAAACTCCGAGGAAAGTCCCAAGATCCCCTTATAAGGTAATTGTAATTTTATCTTGAAGATGGGATTTTGAGTTTCTTGGATTTATCTTCACCGTCTCTTAATTGATTCTAGGTATTGGATGCACCTGCATTACAAGATGATTTTTATTTGAATCTGGTGGATTGGTCAGCGCATAACGTATTGTCAGTGGGGTTGGGGAATTGTGTCTATTTATGGAATGCTTGCAGTAGCAAGGTTAGTTTCTGTTCTTAAAAAATCATGATGCTTTGTAAGTAGTTCTCTTATTCATATCAACTGGTATTACAATTTTTCATTTTCTTTTTCCTTCTTGATTTGAAGTAGGTGACAAAATTATGTGATTTGGGGATTGATGATAGTGTATGTTCAGTGGGATGGGCTCAGCGCGGGACACATCTTGCAGTCGGAACTAGCAATGGCAAAGTCCAGGTTAGTAATTATTGCTCTGTTCTTGTTGAAATTTTGAATTTCAGGTGGTATCGTAGTTGCATTGTTTCTCTAGATCTATATCTGAATGAGGAACATGTGCTTCTACTCCAAAGAGGTAAAAGAGTTAGTTTGTGGATGGGAATAAGAAAGCTTGAATATTTTCATACATGAATGTAATTTGATAGGGAAGTCGGAATGTTGAAATTATGAACTTGTCAACCATTAGACCTGTATGAGTTTCTCTTTTGTGCTTCAGAGATCCATTCAGCCGATATAGTATTCTGCTGTAGTTTACTTACCCACTTATTCCTTTTACCTTTTACTTTATGAGTTTGGTTTGTAATTAATGTTAATCTTTTATGTTCTTTTTTTACCGGCCAATTTGGGTTTATTTTGAGCTAGAACTGCAGATGGAATAGGTCATCGTGATCTATAACCTGCAGTGTATTGGAACATAGAGAAAGCTGGTCGCAACTGGCTCAGCTATCTATAAGGCTATAAGATCGTTTCAATGAATCAACAATGTAGTTCGGGGATAAGAATTTTGGTTTGACATATTTGCTGCATTTACTTAAGCAAGATTATGTTCAAAACTTTAGGATACAACTCCTTTCCTAGCATTTGAAAGTGGCCTAATATATTACTCAGATTTTTTTTGTGAAAATGAATTTTATTCATGAACTTTGTTTGTTTTAAAGCTCCAGCCCAACTGTTCCATACGAGTTTTTGGAAACTCAAAGTCTCATACATACTGTGTTTTGGAGTATCAAATAAATTTGTCGTAGTTTTTGTATTCATGTTCAGCACATCAATGCTGTTTTCGTATGAGATTTCTGTTTATATTTTTTTGTCTTGGATTACTCCGCTATTATCTCATATCAGTTTATCTGTAGATTTGGGATGCATCTCGCTGTAAGAGAGTAAGGACCATGGAGGGTCATCGATTACGGGTTGGGGCTCTAGCATGGAGTTCATCTATGCTCTCTTCTGGTAGTCGGGACAAGAGTATTCTTCAACGCGACATACGTGCCCAGGAAGACTTTGTCAGCAAACTCTCTGGACACAAGTCAGAGGTTGGTCTAGAGTTCAGTTTATTTCATGTCTCTTTTCTATGTTGTTATATTCTGGACATGACCCTGATATTTTCTTAAGCCTAATGTTAATTGGACTTGTGATAAGGTTTGTGGATTAAAGTGGTCTTATGATAACCGAGAGTTGGCATCGGGTGGAAATGATAATAGGGTAAGTAATCATTCCCTTAGTATTTTTATGTTGTGTTGTTTTGAAAGTCGTGCAGCGATTCTTCTTCTTTTCCCTAAAGTAAAGAACATATGTTCGTTGAATGTGCAGCTGTTTGTTTGGAATCAACATGCAACTCAACCCGTGTTGAAATACAGTGAGCACACAGCAGCAGTAAAAGCAATAGCATGGTCACCTCATCTTCATGGACTTCTAGCATCTGGCGGTGGGACTGCTGACCGCTGTATAAGGTTCTGGAATACAACCACCAACTCCCACCTCAGTTGTATGGATACTGGTAGTCAGGTGACGCTGTTGTTTCTTATTGTTTTTTTGAAAAACCCTTTAAAGAAAAGTCATCTTGAAAATTTTCCTCAGGGCTAACAAGTTTTTTCCATTCAGCCTCAACTTCGTTGCAACTGGTTGGAAATTATTGGATAGTCGAACCGGACATGAAATTTTCCCTTGTATGTCAGCAAATCACTAAAAACTGAGAAATAAATAATCTACCTTCATCTTTAAAAGGATTTACTAGGTTCAGGCGTGTGTACAAAAAGATGAAGGATCATGGGCAAACAGACAGTTATTTCGTAGGACATGCTGCATTTTCTTGATCGTAGTATAATAATCTGCAGAGCCTGTAGAAAACTTGTTCCTCCAATTTTACACAATCTAGAAGGTGTTTACAAATGTTTGTTGTTAATTTGGTTTGTCTTTTTTATCATGTGCATTCCCTGGATTTGTTTATTAGTTTTTTTGCTCTCATTAGCTAGCACTCTTTCTGCAAAATAGAGAAGAACTAGAAAGTGGCAGTGAAATTATTAGTGTAAAGGAGACTACTAGATGTGTTCTACGCATGGTCTAGTGCAATACTAAACTGTAGGCAGAGTTGTAAAAAAAAGGTTTCTCAAGTAGATGCACTGAAAGTGATGTGGGCATTGTATAAATAAAAATTAATCCTTCTGCGACTCTTTCAGAGAGTTAGACCAATGTGCTAATTTTGCTTTGTTAGCTATCACAGGTGTGTAATCTTGTGTGGTCTAAGAATGTGAACGAGCTTGTCAGCACACATGGGTACTCCCAGAACCAAATAATAGTATGGCGATACCCCGCCATGTCCAAGGTATAAATCCCAATCTAATCCGATTATGAACCGTCTTTTTCTCAATATGATTTCTGTTGTGCAGTTGGCAACACTCACAGGTCATTCTTACAGAGTTCTATACCTCGCTATCTCACCAGATGGGCAGGTCAGTCTTCAGCTTGTAATTGTTCTTGTCATTTTCGTGCAATAACATTTGTTTTTCCTAACACAAATTAACAATTCTATGTGTCAGACAATTGTGACAGGAGCAGGAGATGAAACTCTACGCTTCTGGAATGTGTTCCCTTCCCCAAAGTCTCAGGTAAAGTCTTCATCTGATTATGAAGTTCCCAAACGCAGCCTTTTATTTGTTGTTAGAAAAGGCTGATTTCGTGTATGAACTGCTATTTCAGACGAGTGACAGTGAAATTGGAGCATCGTCTCTTGGAAGAACTACAATTCGGTGATCAACTCAGACATGTCTTCATCTGGGACTTGATCATCTTGGAGATTATTGTACAAAAACAAGCTCATCAAGTTGGAATTTTTCAAAAAACCCCATGCGCTGTGAGGGCATTTGCAGGTTCGTTGTGCCAATGGATATCAGAAAAATGGTCCTGCAAATTATTATTTGGTTTTTTATTTACAAAGCGTATAGTGGTGGAACTGGAAGCCATGTTGTTTTATCAAATGCTGATTGCATTATCGATCCAAGTCCACAAAAAAGATTATGCTCAACAGTTTTTGAATCCCTCGTATCAATTCTTTTTTGTATATAAATAAATAATTACTTGTATATTCCAATTGTTTTGTTCTTTTAATGCTGAGGAAATTCCATTGTTACTGATTTTAATATGCATTACATCCGTGAAACAGTCTAGTAAATTTTTCGCAAGCTGTACTTGTAATTTCATGTAAAACAATGCTTCTTATTATTAACTGTTCTCCCTTTTTTGCCCTTGACTAGAAAACTATAAATTTTCAGAAACTAAAACATCCCTAAATATATAAACTTTTTTTTTTTTTTTGGAAAATCCGTAAATATCTAAACTTTGGTAATATTAGAACTTGGAACGTTTTAAACTGCGGAGCCGACAGTTTGAAACATCCAGAAAAATAAGTGACATGGTCAGATGATTTTTTAATTAAAATAATCCAAATATCTCAAATTGCAGAATTTTTGGAATATATAAGATTTTTTTGCTCACCTAATTCACCGGAACTTTACCTCGAATACAAGTCAGAATCAATCCCGGGTCACAAACTTGGTTGTGGTATATATGAGTTTCCCGGCGAGGGTTTTCTGCATTCATAAGACTCGAACTTTAAACTTTGATAACGATACCAAACCAATAACCGTACAATTTCATGTGATTAGCTAATAAATAAAGAGGACTTGCACGACGACCCCTTAGTCTTGTGTTGTGGTTGAATAATTTCAAGCATGTGAAATTAATGCAATAATTCCTCGAGAAGTTTGTATGTATGTATGAGATACGACCCCACATGTGCATAAATTATGCATAGCTCCAAAAATAATTAGGGTTGAAAATGGTGCGAGGATTCCCAAATTCGTTGAGAACCAGCTCCATGGATGTGAGGAATCCCGATCAGTGCCAACCTGGACAGGGTGTAAGGGGTACGATCGTCCAAGGTTCATAGTTGCAACTTGCAAGGGATCCAAGATTTATTATTTTTTATATTCGGATTTTTTAGCATTCATTAAAATCTTATTTTGTAAAATTGTTGTTGTTACTATCTGATGTTATGATTTATTGTTGTTCATTTTTATGATTTGATGTATATTACTAACTTCTCCATACCAAAAATTTGATAAAAAAAATATAATGTGTAGTAGCTGTTAAAAGATGTAAACGATTAAAAATAATATATTTTAAATCTATATTAAATCAAATATAATTAGCATAAAAATCTTTCGTAAAAGTATCAAATTGTTTGCTTTTCAAAAAACAACTAAACCCCTTATAAAAAACTCATAAACACCATTTAGAGACAATCAAACACTTTAAAATTCTAAATTGTCTTCTTCCGTTAAAATAGCAGCAAAAGCTTTTCATTAAGCAAACAAACCACGCTAAAATTTTAATTGTTTGTATTCCTCGATTAATTTTTAGTTTCATTCATGAAAAACGATAGAATATAATTATCATTGTTGTCTTTTAATTAAATATATAGTTATCATATAAATAAACGTTAGTTTTTGTTAAAGGCCTAGTGTATTGCTCTATATATTGCTTTTCCAAGGCCCAAAAATTTAAGGATCGGGCATGTCCCCGATAAGAATACCCGTGGAGCGGGATGGTGAATTTTTGTCCCTAAACCTTAATGGGGATGTGTTTAAAGAATATATTTTCCTCACCCAGTAAATCATTGGGGATCCCCAAATATTACTCAAAACATCAAATTATTTGTTATATTTTATATAAATTTAATGAATACTTATCTAATAGCAATTTTGCTAAGCTTATGTGAAATGAGATTGTTTGAAATTACTTATTGTAAAACCTCAACTTTATAACTCTAAACCGCTTTATATATAAATTAAAAGCTATCTATTTTATTTTATGTTTTACTTTTAATCTTTCAAGTATAACGTTTAATACATGTTTCTTTAAGTTTTATCATCTTAAAAATTTTTATTTGCTTTAGCATTAAATAATTGAAACAAAATTTAGTTTGATCTTTTTATATAATTTTTCAAAGTATTGATACAAATTATTTTTTTATATGAATCTTATGAAAAAAATTTTGCTTTTATGTATTTTAATGAGGAAATGTGGAATCCCCAATATTGAAAATAATATTATCCCTAACCTTAATGGTAATGGAGATGAAAATATTTTTTTTCGAAAATTAATAGTGATAGTGATGGGGAATGCATTCTCCACCCTAATAAATCCAACTTTCAACCCTACAAATCACAAATTAAGTTAATCACCCTAAATTATAACTTTTAACTAATCATTGGAAGAAGAAAAAAAAAATTGATATAAGAGCCATCTATGTTTTAGTATTACAAGAATGGCATCAAATAAAGGTTTAATTATTGAGAGGTGCCCAAATTATCCCTGAACTTTCAAACGTGATCCCATAATTACTTCAACTTTCGAAAAGTGTATCACTTGACTTTATTAACACTTGACTTTATTAACACTGAGTCACTTTTGATTGGAAAGAGAAAATCAGAAAAATGACATATTTGAAAAGTCAAACCAACCATAAGTTAACAAGTAACATTGATGAAGTTATTCAATGCAGTCTCTGAAAGACGAGCGAGCTACGAAACAATATCAAAATTCAGGGTGTGCCGAGTTTTTATGGACAACTTGAACACCAACTAGGCCTTAGAACATTGTATCAGCATCTAAGATATACCCCCAGATGCAAATACAATTCATGAAATCCCAACGTGGAGGTGTAAAGAAATTACTTATATAACAAATGAAGAATATATACAAATTATTTACAAATGTTTTTCAAAAAAAAAAAAAAATTATTTACAAATGACATGATTGATAATAGAAGAAGCACCAACGGCAACTAAAAAGGCCACGACAAGTTTTTAAGGTTTTTCAGCAACCTGTTGAAAAGAGTGTTGCGTGCCATCTCTGTCTTCGTTGTTTTGGGACCATTTCATTAAACTAATTGGCGGAAAACAACAGTCGCAGTTATCTTTACACGTCTCCGGTAACTCCCAGTTACTTGCCGTACTCTCCTCCTGCTCGTTTTCAGTTGATGGTCTAACTGGGTCCCTTAGTGGCCCCCAACATTCTACTCTGTTGAATTCTGGAATGTTTGAATGAAAATATACCCACACCAATGCCTCCTCTAATTCTGGATAGTTGTTCAACAAATTCCCATCTCCATGTACAAATGCCTTCAGTACCTACTTTCGTTTTAACTATTATTAATTAGTTAAAAGACAGATGGGATAGAAGAAAACAGGGATATTTTAGTGGGAGTTGGGTACTAGGAGTACCCTGCTTTTAAGAAAAAGGAATAAGTGACTGAATTTATATATCTCTTCTGTTGTCCTCTTTTAAAAGGAGGGTCAAGTACCTCGCTCCTGATATAATTTTGTCGACTAACTCGCTTCTCGGGGCATTCAGTAACTCCCCGCGGGTTAGTAGGGCTCCTATATAGAAGGGAAGGTAGAGGGTGTATTTGAAAACACTAAATATAATGTAGTTCTAGGGAAGAGAAATATTTCTCTATGGCGTAAATATAACTCAATTTTATGTTTCCGAGACGGAAACAAATGGGAAATGTTACTATTTAAAGGCTAGATTGGGAGCAAGTTTTATAAGAATTATATAAAAAAGAAAAGGAGATGATAAAATCATAAAGGATAATATTTGACGAAAATATAAATAACAATCAATTATTATGTTTATTTGGAATGAATGGTTTTCTAAATAAAGTAACTTTAAAATTACTAAATTATCCCCATCAATATAAATATTTATAAATAAAATATAAACCTTAAGGCTAAATATGTAATTTCAAACATTAGTTCCTCTCACATTCCACCAAACAATTTGTGGAGTGATAATTGGGAGTTTTGGCTGTTTTTCAAAAGAATTTCATGGGATGAGATTTTTTATCTCATGCTTGGGATAAAAGAAGTGATGAAGAATGATAGAATTTTGGGAGGAGCTTCTTCTCCCATTTCCAATCTTTTATCAAATTTTGTTTCCTCCCAGATTGGTGTGTTTTGAGGGGATAGTGATGAAATTTACAATTTAACTCTTATTGCTTAATATATTAATAAACATTTCTAAAAGTTAAGGATATTTAAGTAATTTAATCACTATTTTCCTTTATGAACCCATCCCTTTCTCCCAAATACAATATTATCTCATCCTTTATGTTTCCATCAAATGACATCCTCTCATTTTCTTTCTTTTATAATTCTTACAAAACTTGTTTTCAATCAAAGCCTAAGAGTTTTGTGTTACCTTGTTCTCATGACAATTCTAACCCCATTTCAAAAATAGATTTAGTTTCAAATTTTAAAGTTTGAACAGTAACATTTCAAATTTGAAGTGATATCATTCACAATCTTAATATTTATTTCATTTACTTTGGTTGTTTTTATTTTCTAAAAAAATCTTATGCTTTCAATATATATTTGATAAAATTTAACAATTTTTTATTTGTAAAAAATATATTTAATTTTTTAAAAAATTATTATTACTTTTGTATTTATAGTTTTAAATTTTGAATTGAAATTCGAGTTACAGAAATAACGAAAAGAACACCGTCAAACTATAGTATAAGATAAATTTAAAGTGAAAAATGAAAGTATGGGATTAGAAATGACCTTGGGTTCACAAATTCAGTTTAAATCTTAAATATTAGACTAATTCATTGATCAATATCGAAATGAATGATAAAGAAAATTTACCACAGGAAGTTCTTTGCAGAAGATGAAGTATCTGAGCTTAGCAAATAAATCTAACAAAAAATGGCCACCACTTATATGACAATGAACATGGAGTGACATTTTCCCTTTCACTTTCTTCCATTCTGCCACTACTTCATCTCTGTATATTTTATTCCCCCATCCCTGCAACTGCAAAAATTTATACATTAACCCCTTTACTTTTTCTATTTACAAATTAACCCCCAATTCAAAATCTGACTTTCCAGATTCTCTGTTTTTAATATTAATTAAATTAAGGTACCTGAGAATTATTTATGGTTTGAGAAATAGCTAAAGTGAGTTTAGCTGTAATATCACTATGAGTTAGGGTATATGTTCTTGGAAGCTTTCCTGGATGCTTCTTCTCATCAACTCCTACAAATAACACTTTGAGCTTTGATGCCTCGAAAATCGACGGCCCAAATAACCTAGCCACCTGATCATCAAAACCCACCATTCAAAACCAATCAAAGATTTAGACTTTAACCAGAAATTAATAAAATTGAACAACTTACAGGACTCATTGAGAGCTTCATCTTCTTGGATCTTCTTCTGGAGGGGAAAGGTGAGCTGTGTTGTTCAAAAACAGAGGATCTTGGCTTTGAAGGCAGAAGAGGGGAAATAGCCATACTGACCATCATTTAATTTTAGTTTCTTCCAACTTTTTTGGGGGTTCACTTTTGTCAAAAGGGAAAGAATGTAGGTTTTGAAAGAATCTTGAATTTGTTTTAATTGAATTAGGGTGTAAGGGAATTGATCGCTTTAATATTAAAGTAATTGCTTTGGTTTGAAGTGTAAGGTAAGAGACTTAGAAGATTGGGCCATAAAATTGAAAAATGAAGAAATAAAGCAAAGAAATTGGTAATTTTGGAGCTTTTAGAAGAAATGCAATGGAAACGGTTGGAAGATGCTTCAAGCTTCTTGCAACTGTAAAAGATGGTTGAGTAATTGACACGTAACCACCCTTATGCAGTTTGAACACTTCACTTGCACATCTTATATAGATATATTAATAGTCTTCCATACTTCTTAATTGAATTTTATTTTTCGGTATGTATATTTGTTAGTTATAACAAGTTGAACAATTTTTCCCCAAATTCTATTTTTGGGATTCCCAGTCTTATTCTCCAACCATTTTTTCATTTTTCATTTTCCAAATAAAATTCACTTTGAAATAATAATAATTTATTATTAAATTAACAAAATAAAAATTAAAAATAATAAAAAAGTAAAAGGTAATACTCCTTCTGTCTACTAAATGTTATTGGTTTAACTAATTCACAGTTTTTAAAATAACAATTAACCGAATTAGGTGATCTACTAATTTACCATTTCATAAATATCATACTCTATTTTCAAGACTCACTAATAGTGATTCTTAGAGTTTTCACATATTCTTATTAGACATTGGGAATATGGTTATCTTGAAAGTTAAATAAATTAATAAGAATAAGAATGGAAAATTTAGAGAAAAAGTACTTGAAAATACAAAATAACAATGAAAAAGAGAAATCAAAATCCCTCTTGAAAGACAATATTTAGTAGATGGAAGGAGTACTATTTTATTCAATTCTCCAAAAAGTAATCGTATTTTATTTAATCCCTCATAATGGAGAATAGATCATTTCACATATATGAGGACCCCATTTTAAGGATATAACATATGAGAAATAGTTGAACTTGATCATTCTTAACATTCATTCCTTATTTTGAAAAACGGAGAATAATTGGAATTACGCTTAGACAAGTACACTCTCAGAAATGTACTGATAATTGTGTTAACAAAAAAGAAAGGCACTGATAATTCTAATCAAGTATCGAAATGGATATTGCATTTGGTCCGAATTTACATACCCATATCCATTTTGACTTTCCAATAAACATTTTCAATAGATTGACATTAAAAAAGATTTGAGTAATAGGATATGCTCTAGAAAACATGTTTAGTTTTATAAGTAAAGATTGAATCAGATTCTAAAAATTAGACCAACTTTGGATCCATATGCCCGGCCATTCGATAAAACTAAGTTTACAAATTATGTAAAATGATTTGAGAATGAGATATCATTTGGTTTATTAAAAGTAGTAAAAAATGTTTGTAAAATCTTAATCATAAGATTTTTCAAAAAATCTTTCAATTGCACTTACATTAAATAGAATGAGAAACTTCATCACACCCCTAATGTGACTCAAACCTACAACATATAGGTCACAATTTATTAAAATAGTAACCATATGATGTTATAACTATAATTTATTAAAGTATTTCAGTTTAGTATAATTAAGAATTTAAAGGTATTTATAATTTTAAATACTCATTGAATTATTAATAAGTTTTCATATGGCATATTCTTTGGAGACTTTGTTAGAAACAAAGACTACATTACTTTGGTTTTTATTATCAATGGATCAAGAATGTTATGATTGATCAAATGATGGTAAAAGTTAAAGTAAGGTAAATTTTGTTTAAAAAGTAAATAATTTTTATAATGAAATTGATGTGCAACTATTTTGAATCTGTTTTACTAAATCTACATCAATAAGTAGGGGCGGAGAAAAGGGGTCCGGTGGGGTTGATGCCCAACTGACGTCGGAGTTCCCCCATGTACCCTCAGCCGCATACCACCATAAGTGCAGAGCTTGATGGGGAGCCCCACCCCCACCAAGCTCGGTGAAGAAGACAAAACAAGTCTTTCTTACTCAATCTAATTCCCTTCATGTATTGTCACGAGAAAGACAATATCCTTCATTGAGTGTTTAGTTGTGATATGGATATTGTGAATTTTTTATTCCCCGAAACCTTGATAGATATTGATATGGGGATTGTATATCAATACCCGAAAATTCTCATGCCCGATCTCAATAATTTTCATTGAATATTCCCCGAATAATCCCCACATAATGTGAAATTAATTGTATTATTTTACATCAATATTTAATATGTGATTTTATTGAGTTTTGAACTTGAAATATGAAACTAAAACAACATTTTTTGTAGCAATTTGGTCTTCAGTAATAAATTATATGATTTCTACATTGATATTTGGTTTGTCATATCTTCTATTTTAGAAATATATTTCATATTTGTTTTTCTTCTTTTACTTTAGTAGTGAAAATTCTTGATTTTATTGACAAGTTTTGCAATTATTTCCTTAAATCAATTATTTAGTTTAATTTTATACTAAAATGCTATTTTCATCATTTGGAACTTTTTAAATATAGCATATTGTTTTTCTTAATGGGTTCCGAGGAATACTTGGTAGGTAATGGAAAATCACCAAATTTAATGTATACGTGGTATTTTTTCAGAAATATTTTATGCAAAATCTTAATGAACATGGGTATGAAAAATGCATTCCCCGATCACTAAGACTTGTTGACAACCCTAATTGTTTTGCTTTCTTTTTTATGTGGGTCCATATAAGAATTTATATTTTCAAGTGAAACACACCATGATGGACGACCATGATTGTTTATCATCTAGTTCTAAATTCTAGTTAAGTATTTTCAAGGGAACCATGGACAACTCCAATAGTTCCCCATTTTGGAGAAATCCTCAAAATGGAGAATGAATATGGAGAATGATCAAGTTCAACAATTCCCCATATAGTATATCCTCAAAATGGGATTCCCTATATATGGGGAACCCCATTTTGGGGAATGGTTATTATATTAATATTTTTTTAGTTTTGATTTAATTTAATGTGTTCAATATTTTTTTGGTTATTGGGAATAGATTTGATGTAAAGAAATTAATATAATAATAATAATAATAAAATATTATTACTTTATTGGAATCTGAAATGGGAAATAGAAAATGAGGAAGATGATTGGAGTAAAAACATTGTAAATCCTGCAAAATGGGGTTTGGGGAATGGAAAATGAGGAAAATGGTTGGACATGCTCTTACATTGCGATTTCCCCATATAAATAATCAAGATAGTTTTTAATACAAGGATGATCAAAATAAACATTTGCAAGTTACCATTTATACAGTATTGAGTTACTAAATGGGACTAAAGAAAGCTTCTTTAGCATATATCTTTTTATTTGTAAAAGAGATTCTTACCAACATGTTCTTTTATTCTACTTAAATTATGTTTTTCAATAAGATATTCAACAATGATGATGATGATGATGATGATGATGATGATGATGATGATGATGATAATAATAATAATAATAATAATAATAATAATATGGATGTTTTTTCATTTATTGGACTAAATTTACTTTACAACCGAAATTAAGACTTGATAATTGAGTGTTGGGCACCTCAACTCATGTTAAGATCGACGTGTGTCAAGTCGAAATATTTATGGGTAAATACGAGGAAATTATGGCAAACAAAAAAGGACTATCTGTACCATTTTGTTATTTAAGTACAATGAATTTTTTTATTCGGAATGAATTGTATACCTAAGCGATTTGAGCCCCACCGCTGACAATAAGGAAAATATGGCGAACGAGAAGGGATCAGTATTGCCTAATCCCAGAAAGTGAGGAATCGTGGCTACTTTGGAACAAAATAAACTTGAAGGGAAGAGATATGAAGAACCCAGGAGAAAAAATTAAGGGGAAATTAGGAGTTAGACACAATGAAAATGGAAGAAATAAAGAATTGGGTCTTTATTCTTTAATGCTTAAATGCAAAAAATAAATTTATGGCCCCCCAATAAAAAATAAATAAAATTCTTCTACTCAAATTAAAATTACAGTTCACAAGAAAAATTCAATTTTGTAATAATTCTTCTTCCAATTTCAATAATATTTGTTGTGCAGTTGCAGCCATGGGTTCCCCATGAAGATTTAAAAATCTTTAAGAAAATAGTGTAATATATGATGAGGAAGCGAACGAACGGAGATATCAAGAAATCTCCAATAAAAATCTCGACGGTGAACATCAAGAAAGACGGCAAAGAAACAGTGGTAGTGGATTGATTAGTGGTAAAATGTAAAAATGTTTATATTTGTGCATTTGAATTTGAAAAGCTATATTTATTTTAAAAACCTATAAGGTTCTAAAGTCACAAATATTATAAATTGGAAGGAGTATAATTTTTCGGGCCCGCATGGGTCTACCCTATGTTCCGAGCAAAATCCAACAATACCTATCGTAGATCCGCATGTTACAATCCATCATTATAATATAGGTTTATTTAATACATTATTTATCTTTCAAAGTTGGTTCAAAAAGTCACGTGTCACCTCAAACTTTTATATGTTAATTTTGTATCTTAAAGTTTGGGAAATTATATAACACCTTTAAGCAGACTTGTCCACTCTCAAGCTAAAGAGTGAAGTACACTCGCGCTGACATAGTAAAAAAAGTGTAAAAAAAAATGAAAAATCAAACCTCTGAGACTTGTCGTATGCATTAAATTTTTTGGAGAACCCAAATTCACCTCAAATTCAATATTTATTCCAAATCAATACATACAGCATCATCCCAAATTCTATAGTTATATTTTTACAATCTCAAATCCAATAAAATCAAATTGCTTAATCCAAATATAAGATAATCAACAAATAAAAAAAGCCTTCAACACTATGGCTGAATCCAGAGATCTCAAAGGTGAAATTGCTGAAAAAAACAGAACGTGTTGTTACATACCTAAAAAAGATATAGACAAGTAACTAATTGAGATTGCCGCTAGAGCTGCAATCAGAAAAGTGAGAAGCCACATCCTCAAACTTAGCCTTGCTGCAATTGGAGAAGCGGCGAAGTCTTTGATGATTTCTTAATAAATTGACCTTTGTAGTGAAGGAAGATGAAAGAGCGGAGAAGAAAAGAATTTGATGAATGAATCAGGATAAAGAGAAGAGAGGAGGGAGATGAATAAAAAATCATTGTCAACGGAGGAGATTACTTTTTAATTTTTTTTCAATAGTTTCACTCTTTCAAAAAAGTCAAAGATGTAGCATCATAGTTGTCACATAAGTATCAGGTTAAGTTATACAATTTTATCAATTTTAGTATGCAAAATATCCAACTTGACAGGTAGGGATGGCTGATGATTTTTTATACTAATTTTAGGAGGTAAACTATGTATTAGAACTATTATATACTTAAATATGATGCATATGCCCATTTAATTGGGCAAAAGTGCACTCTTTCCATTACTTTTTGGTATAAAGGGTTTTTTTGTCGGTCTTTTGATCCCTCTATTATGCATGTTACTCATTTAGTTCGTTTGTTATATAAATACTTACTTTTTTATGCTTATATTATGCCATTATAACTCATTCAATCCTTGTGATATGCAATTATTTAACTTTGTTGACATTATGTGATAAAAATAATTTTAGCAAAATATCACATAACATGTGCTAAAAGAATAAAAAAAGTAAACAATTGAATAACACAAAATCTAATTGGGTAACATATATAAGAAAGAGATCAAATGAGCAAACCGATCATATTACCAAACCTAAAAAGTGTTTATGCCATTACTTTTCGATGGAGCTTTATAATAATAATACTAGTTTTGTATTTATTTTTTAATTCTCACATTACAAATTACGATTAACAACAAGATAGATTTTTATTAGTTCGTCCAACTCCCCTAATTGTTGACAAATGGCTTCCGCATTTCCGTTTTTTAATTTTATGCAACACCATTATTGCTTTTACTTCATGGATTGCTCTTTTTAGTACTTTTAATTGTTTGATCAAATTATTTTTCAATTTGGTAATAAAAAGAAAAAGGCTTTAGCATTAGCTGGTGTGATTGTTATTATTAATAGTATTTTTTTATTAATTCTAATAAAATTTGGTTTCCTCAAAAGCATTCATAATTGAATACTCAAAACTATTGTTCGATTTCAAGAAAATTAAGAAGTAGTTGTCCAATCAATTCGTATACGCTGCTTAAAAGTTTTAGGTTTATAGTTTACATCATATTTGTCAAACTCGGTCACGCCTCTTGAATTAGTGAAGGTAGTAGAGGATCAAGTATCATCAATTCAACTAGGGTAGAATCAAATGTTAAAGAACATTATTTAACTAGTTTAATTGCAAAAAATTAATAAATGATGATAACAAATTATGTATAATATTAAAAATGAAATCAAAACTAATTTAAGAACAAATACTTCATAGTTTACTATTTACATACATTTTCGTTATTCATTATTTAACAGAGTAATTATATTGAAAATTTGATAAAGTTAATAAAACAAAAATCACATAATGATTTATAGTCAAAATGAATAGGTTTTTTATTTAATAATAAAATTCCTTTCTAATGGTAAAATAAAATTTGTTGACCATTAATCCATCCCAGTCGTCAAGTCACCGGTTCAACCAACCGGATCAACAAATAATATTATTGGATTCATTTTTATTACTGGATTTAGGTTTTACCGATTTAAGTTGACATAGTTTAATACATATGAAACCATTTTTCACATATTCATTCGTCCATTTCTTTTTCACTCAAATATTGATTAAGTTGAATATTAGTTTTTGGAATACTATTTTTTGGCATTATTCGAAATTGTAGACTATTTATTTCCTCCAATTTGGGTTTGATTTTTCAAATTGGACTGTTTTAGCTTTGAAGTTACACCTAATTTATGAGTGCACATAAAGGAGTTCAAGAAATCTAATTATTATTAAGTTGATGATTTAATTTTATTTATCATTTATGCCATATTCTTTTCACATTAACTTTATAAATACAGTTCAATTTCAAACTAAAAACTAATTTAATATAATTATATAATATCACATTTCGTTTAAATTTTGCGCTTCATAATAGGTCTCAACTTACAACAATTACATTTCAAGCTATGCCTATCCAACTGATTTGTATAGAGCCCTTTGTTGCTGCTTCTTACAACAGAGATCTTAGCTAAATATCTAAGACTTGATTTCTCTCTTGATTACTTCAAAGCAAGATTTGAGTGCTTATTAGTTTTTTGGAATTTCGAATGCTGAGCCTGAGTAGATTGAAAAGAGATTTCAACTCTAGAAAATTCCGGTGTATTCACCAAGTTTAAAATTGCTGCTTCAATCTCCTTTTACAGAGTCGCATTAAAGTAGTCGTTGCTGCAAACTTGTACTTGATTCTTCTTATCCGCCGTGATTCAAATCTTCCCGTTGTGAGTTTTAAATCTGTCGTTGCCTAATATAATCAATCCGTTTAGAGATGAACTAATCCGTTGAGAGACAATCTGCTTTAGTCTTGATTATGGTCGGAATCTGCTAAAGAAAGTATGGCACTGGTCTGCTACGTATATTCATCCCATGCCTTTGGTACTCTAATGTCTGCAATTAGTGCACGACTTGATTTGGAGCGCAACACCATTCATCCGTTGACTTTGGACTGTCCTGCCTTGCTCTAGACAAACCATACTGCAAGTTTGCTCTTTTTGTAAAAGAAAATCTCGATTCTTTTTGTCTTTTCTACAGATTATTTCCGCAGAGTAACTTAATTTGATTATTCCTTGACGGAATGGTTTAAAAGCATCCAATGTAACAAAGATCAGCATTAAAGTGAAAGATTAATTAATACGGAGTTTAGGTGAATTCCTTAACGCCAAATTCTTAATTTATTTAGCCTCTTGCTGAGTAATTTAGGACTTGGACAAAAACTTTGTTAAAATTTAGGTGCATGTTAGTATACTAAGTTATGCTTCTTTGAATCAACTCATGCTTAACAATTTAGATTCTAACCTTAGTACCAAATTAATTTTATTGACATTTTCAAAACTCAAGATATTGTGAGGTAGACTTGGACGTGGATCGGGTTCGGACCGGGCTAAAAAATGAGTAGCCCAAGCATCATCCAACGTATGGAAAAAACAAATCGGGCTTGGGCCGGGTCAGGCCTTAATCCAAATCCGGCCCATGGACCTAACAATTAATTTTTTTTAATAAAATTAACTTATTATTTTTGAAAAAGTAATTATAGTAAAATAATTTCAAATACATTTGTATAGCTCGAGGGTCAAAATTGAGTTTAGATGTTAAACTTTGGTAAAAGAAATGTAATTTGTAACCATATAAATTTTTTTACAAGATTCATTTTTAATAGCAAAAAGAAATGAAAGATGAAGGCTTTTTTTTTTTTTTTTTGAGGAAGATGAAGGCTATTTAGATGCGTGTGGTCCTCCACCTTTTGACTATTGCTGAAGAAAATATGGTGAAAGCACAAGAGTGAGAATTTAAAGAGCCAATGAAGAAGTGTGCAGAGACACGACATACCAATTTGTGCATAAAAAAATACGCTACAGATGGTAACGGATTGGATCTGGCTTCGATCCAGTTTGGATCCTTTTGAATGTACTAAATCCGGATCCGTTGGATCTATAATTTTAGGGTTCAAATTCAAATTCAACGGATCTCACGGATCCGGGTCCATAAACGGATCCAAGACATGTTCATGTAATTACCATCTAATTCTTAACTTCAGCTTCCATACTTGTACATTTCACCTTATTTCAAATAGTTTACATGCTCATTTAATAATTTTCATGCAATTAAACTTAATGGATCTCAAATAATATTAATTATCAAATATTTTCGAGGTAAATAATATTTAAAAACGTAAAATTAATCTTTAATTACAGATCCAGGTCCGGATCCGGGTTTCATTGTAAACTCTAGATCCAGATCTGTATCTATTTTCTTGGACCTGGATCTGACGGATCTATAAAAAATAAGATTCAGATCCTAAATAACAGATCTAGATCCACGGATCTCTTGTCATCCCTAGCCTCGGGTTTGAAGTCTAATATAATCAATACAGTTCTTTTTGTAGCAGCATTTGATTGAGAATAAAATAACTACTATTGTAAATTTTTAACTATAATTATACATATAAAATATAGGTTTTAATAAATTCACTATTACTTAAGGTTGAACTGATCAAATTTGGATTTTAATATTAAAATCAAATCCAATTTATATTTTTTTCGGATTACTTCGGGTTCGGGCTTGGACTAATCTTCAAGTACTTTGTCCAAACTCATCCCATGAATAGTAAATATGGACGGGTCATGCGAGTTGACTGGCTCGTGTCCAAATCATATGAGGTATCATAAAATTAGGTTAAATTTGATAAAGTTGATGTATCATAAAATTTAGAAAAAATAAAAAAATCTATTAAAAGAAAGTAAATAATTAATAAAACATAAACTAATTATCGATTAATAGTCAAAATTAAAAGGGTTCTATTCAACAATCCAGAGTAGATTTTAGATCTAATGATAAAATAAAATTTATTGACCTATTAA
>CATIWQ010379060.1:0-18341 GCA_949673415.1 Euphorbia schlechtendalii
TAAACACTATAGTTTAAGTCATTTTTATACTTCATATAAAAGATTTCACGTGGTATGTAGTTGTTTTTAGTGCAAATGCAGATACTAGGTAAATCTTGGGAGTAAAATGATCTAAAGTGGAATTCTATGTAAAATGAGTGAAAAAGGTGCGAAAAGATGCTTAAACTTAAAGATTTTGCTTAGGATTAAAGCTGTCAAAGATTGGTGAAGTTACAAGAAGAATTCTGAAGAAAAACATAATTCACGGCCGTGATAACAATTCACGGTCACAACTTGATACACTTCAGAAGTAGAAAATTATCAAACAAAGATTCACAGTTGTAACTTGTATATCACGGTCACCACTTGGACAGTTTTTTGGTCAAATCCTCTTAACTACCAACCGCCAGATAAGAATGATCAACCGCCATCAACTGCCATCAACTACAAATGAAACGACACTTATCAGAAGTCAACAAATCATGAATAGATGCATATCCATTATGGATAAGATTAAAGCTTCGCAACCAATCACAATGAAGTGATGCAATCATTCACCAATGGACACAACTCTTCGTTTGGATAGACACAACCCTTTGAACTCTATAAATAGAGCTCCAAACCTTACAAATTTCGTGTAGTGCATGGTGTGGCATTGGAATTAGAAAAGTAAGAGATATAGTGTGTGCGTAGATAGAGAGCGAAATTATTTAGTTTTCGCTACATTTATAAGTGTTAGCAAGAAAATGTTTAAGTGATTCGAATCCTTATTTTGATCACTAGATTTCTCTACATATTCGAGCAATTGTTGTATAAGTGTACTTGCAAATCACTTATCAATAAAATTTTTCATTCTTCAACATTCGTTTGTTCGATATTCACAAAGAATATCATCCTATTGGAGGTTCTGTACGGGCCGAGACCGAATTCAAAGAAGACACATGAATTGCAGGAATTGATGACTCTCATTAAAGAGTGGATATGGTTTGATTAACTTTAGCTTTCACTTGCATACCTTACAAATTTTCTTTGCTTTCTACTTATACTTTCTATTTCAAAGTTTATGATATGTCTATGTGTCATAATGCATATTTCGTGTTGAGTCTTTTATATTAATCAAGTTATATGCCTTTAAGTTAACTTTAAGAGTAGTTTTGGGGTTAACGAGATTGCGTATAATCACTGGATTTGTGATTTTAACGCTGTTTAGTGAGCCAACATTTTTGGAATGGTAACTTGCTAAATGTGGCTATGTGAGAGCGACCCGTACTAAGCATAGTAATATTGTTGTCCAGTTTATATAATCATCTTAATTCATTTTCACTAGAGTTAGAAAAGTCATTTCATTTGTTGCTTTGCGGTGAATCATTGAACATCTGAGTGTCTAGATCCGATTGTATTAAATTAGTCTAGTGAATGTAATAACTTTGTTGAACTTGTATGTTTTCTTTGCTATACTTATTTCGTAGGAAAAATCTATATATTTAGAATTTCTAGTCTTCCATACATATATCTATCCATTCTTCATTCTAATCCTCCCAACTAAAATCCAAAAATATTGTATTTTCTTTATTCCTTTTTTCTTGTTGATCTTTAGAGCTAGTTCTTCCCTGTGGGATCGATATCTTTTAAAACTACATCGTAACTGTATACTTGCAATGGTCACCATTTTTCTATTTAGATAAGAGGTACTGACAACACGTGTTCGTATTTTGAACTTATATCTTATCGGTAGGAAAGTGGGAGACAAGGTTTTTGGCTTCATTATAAAATAAAAAATCCTAGGAGTTATAAAAGTCAAAACCTTGCGAACACCCAATTCAGCCTATGAGCTTGGGTGGTAAGAGGTACTCATTGGTGGTAGTAGATGACTTCACGAGATTCACATGGGTAGTCTTATTGAGTAGCAAAGACGAGACTTATGAATCTTTTTTTCAAGCTTAGTAAATGGATGATGAACGAAATTGGAGATAATATTTGTAGAATCCGAAGTGATCATGGACATGAATTTGAGGAACTTTCATTTTGAAGAATTCTGTTCAGCGCATTGCATTGACCACAAATTCTCTTCTCCTTATACACCTTAACAAAATGGGGTTGTAGAAAGGAAGAATAAGATAATAGTTGAGATGGCTCGATCCATGCTAAGTGATAACAATCTACCAAAGTATTTTTTGGGAAAAGCTATTAACATAGCCTATTACATCTTGAATCGGGTTTTAATTCGCCCAATTCTTGAGAAAAAACCCTACAAGCTTTGGCGAGGGTGCAAGCGTAAGATTGGTCATCTTAATCTTTTGGCTGTAGGTGTTATATTCTTAACACCAATGAGCAATTAGGAAAGTTTCATCCTAAGTCTAATGAAGGTATCTTTTTGGGATACTCAACTAACAGTAGGGCATATAGAATATATGTCAAGCGTTTGGCATTTTAGAGGAGTCTATGCATGTAGATTTCAATGAAACTAATATTGCAGAAAGGCGTCCCTCTGATGAAGATGAAGGAGTTCCCCATCTTTCAAATCAACTCAGTATGCCACAAGCTGTGCTACCCAACTCAGCACAAGAGCACCCAGCTGAGGAAGCTAAAGATGATGATGAGGATCTTTCTATCAACTTCAATGATGGTGAAGATCAACCTCCACCTCAACATCTAGTTGTTGATCCTCTAGAAGTTGATCCGAGTCTTCTAAGAGAGATTAGAGTTCATCACAACAATTCGCTAAAAAACATAGTTGATGATATTCATAACCCTGTGATGATGCGAGGTTAGCTCAATCGGATGATGATTCATCCATCCTTCATATCATTGATCGAACCCAAGAAGTTTGAGGATGTAAAAGTAGAAGATTATTGGATTATCACAATGCAAGAGAAATTAGATCAGTTCAAGCGTAATGATGTTTGGGATCTAGTTCCTAGGCCTAAAGTGAAATCAATTATCGGTACCAAATGGGTATTCAAGAACAAGCTAGATGAAAATGGCATTGTTGTTAGGAACAAGGCCAAGCTTGTTGCTCAAGGCTACAACTAGTAAGAAGGCATCGATAATGACGAGACCTATGCACTAGTAGCCCATCTTGAAGCTATTCAAATCCTCTTTGCTTTTGCATCCCATATGAACTTCAAATTGTTTCAAATGGATGTCAAAAGTTCATTTCTGAATGGATTCATTCAAGAAGAAGTCTATGTTTGCTAGCCTCCAAGCTTTGAAGATGCGAAGAATCCTGAGCATGTCTTCAAATTGAAGAAAGATCTTTATGGATTGAAGCAAGCTCCAAGAACTTGGTATGAGAGGTTGACCAATTTCTTGATCAGCAAAGGCTATAAAAGGGGTAAAGCAGATACAACTCTATTTATCAAGCTAAGGAAAGAAGATGTGTTGCTTGTCCAAATATACATTGATGACATCATATTTGGAGCAACTGATGAGAAGCTATGCAAGGAATTCAACAAGCAGATGAAGAGAGAGTTTGAGATGTCTATGATGGGAGAGCTCAATTTCTTTCTCTGACTTCAAATCAAGCAGACTAATGATGGAATCTTCATAAGTCAGTCCAAATATGCCAGAGAAGTTCTAAAGAAATTTGACATGGACCATTCTAAGCCAATGTCCACTTCTATGGCTACAGATACTATCTTGAGTAAAGATGAAGCTGGTAAACCTATGGATAGCAAATTCTACAGAGGAATTATCAGAAATCTTCTTTATCTCACAACTATTAGGCTAAACATACAGTATGCGGTGTACTATAGTACTCGGTATTAAGTTGATCCTAGAGAATCTCACTTAGAAGCTGTGAAGAGGATTTTCAAGTACTTGCAAAGTTTGACTGAAGTAGGTCTGTGGTATCCCAACAGCTCAGATTTCACTCCTAAGGGATTCACAGATGCTGATTTTAGAAGAGACAAACTCGATAGGAAGAGTACAACAGGAGGATGTCATTTCCTTGGAGACTGTCTTGTCTTTTAGTACAGTAAGAAGAAAATTTCTGTTGTGCTGAGTACAGCTGAAGCTGAGTACATGGTAGTGAGAAGTTGCATAGCACAATAACTTTGGATAGAGCAGCAATTGGAAGATTATGGTATCAAGTATAATTGTCTCAAAGTTATGTGTGATAACAAGAGTGCAATTGATTTATCAAAGAATCAAGTTTAGCATGGGAGAATGAAGCATGTCAACATTAGGCATCACTTCATTAGAGAACATATGCTACGAAGAGATGTTAAGCTGGAGTATGTTCCATTAGAGGAGCAGCGCGCTGATATCTTCACCAAACCATTGTGAAAGGAACAATTCTATGTACTAAGGTAATTGATTGATATGGAAAATCCACGATGAAGAAGAAGGATGAAAATCTTAGAAATTTTCTAAGTGTTGGAGATCAAGCATGAGATGACACATGGATAACACCGTCAAGTTTTTAAAGAAATGGCATGAGGAACAGTTCGCGGTTAAAATTCAAATTTGTGTTTTCAAAAGGATGCATGCGTAAATTGGAATCATTTTTACCTAATCTTACCATTTATCTGAGGCGGTTAATTTGGGGTAAATCTTAGCGTTCATTTTCATCATGAGCTAAGATAGTGAAATGTATCAAGGAGAGATGGGATCGTCTCTATAAGGTGAACAGTTGAAGAGAATGGGTCACTTACTTTCTACGAATTTGAATCATCAGAGCATTCGAACCCTAATTTCTTCTTCTTTCAATTTCCTCTCAAAATCTCTCAAATGGCGAAAACCAAGACCACTCACAGACTTAATAACACCACTGTAATAAGGATTATTGTGAACATGGAAGGGAAAACTGAGAAGTTAACTCTTGAAGCGGGCCCTACTTTTGAAAGAGTAGGTTGGGAAGATGGCTAAGATTTTAGCCTGGTTTTTTAAGTGAACTATAGAGGTTTGCTGCTCAACAAAACTATGCAATGAGTTATCAAGCAACAGCACCTTAGTTCTTTCTTAAGGATGGAGGGTCTAGTAATAACAGGCCTCATTAGAGCTTTCTATACTCATCTCTATACCATAGAGGGCTTTAGTGATGTCCTGTTGATGGATTTTGGAGGCAAATCAACTTTGATTTGTTCTCTATTGCTTGGGAGCATCCTCAACATGCTTAATTTAGGCACCTAGCTCCTCAAATCTGGTGATGAAGATGCTATTATCATTCTCGAGGATTGGGAACTCCTTACCAATATAGTTCGGGGGAGATTGCTACCAGCGAAATGTCATGGACAATGAGGATGTGCCATGAGCTGGTGGTGAAGCTGCTGTTATCCAAAACAGGCTCGCTAACTAACTACACATACTTCGAACATTGTGTGATCAACCATATGGTAGAGGGTTAGAAGATCAATTGACCAGTGGTGATTCATCACCACTTGACAAAGCTAACTACCATATATCACTATGGTTACCTCATAACTGAGATTATGAGGGCCGTGAAAGTCGACGTGGCTCAGTTTTTGGGGGAGTCCGATGAAGCAGTCCTGAAGAAAAGGCTAAAAATGTCGCATTTCAGCAGGCTGGCTCACAACCAGGTTCATGCTAGGTACACCAACACTCAACAAGGGCGTAAACTGAAGTGTGTACTGATAGTATTGCCTGTGAACATTTACAAGGAGGAGGAAGACCAAGTCATGGGGGACTATGAGAGTGATGACTCAGATAATGTTCTAATCTCAAGCATATTGGAGAATGTGACCACCATTACCTCTAAGGCAGAGAAGGCAGCTTCCTCTAAGGCCAAGGGGAAGAGTCTAGCCATGTCTAGTGATGCTCTTACTCAGCATCAAAGAAGGAAGATGCAAGCCAAAATCTGTACCCAAAGGGAGGCAAAGGCTAAGCTGCTAGCTGAGCAGCAAGTTGAGGAGAAAGAAGTAGAGGATGAGGCCAATGAGTCCTTGCGCTAATGGAAGCGCAAGATGGTATTCTCAGATGATACTGAGGAGCAGGGCAAGGCTAAGAAGTCTAGAGATGAGGACCAGCTTGGGTCTAACACTTCATATGTTTTTGCCAAACTTAAGGGAACTTAACGTAAGCATTCTACCACCACAAGGCAACTGCAGAAACATGTGCCGGTGGTGAGCAGTGAGGACGATGTTGGAGAAAACCTTACCTTTTTTCCAGAGGTGTCTGATCCTCAGGACCCCAGCATCCCCACTCCCACATTCACTCATGTTGAGGAGCCTTCTTCTTAGCATGAGCAACCTCAGGTTGACCCACCATTGGGTCAAATAGCTAACCAAGAAGTTCTACAAAATCATACCCCCTCATCTTCTCCTGTAAATCCTCAAAACCCTTCTCTTGTAAATTCTTCTATTCCATCAGGTTCTACTCTAGTGCTCAAAACCCTTCTAACTTTGTACGTTCCCCAATCCAAATTTCTTCACCTAAAAATAGCCAAGATTCTTTTCCTATATCACCAGTACATATTTCCTCCACACCTTCTCCTATACATTCTCAACCATTAACCAACTCTTCCAGAGCCATTGCACCTTCTATTCCACTCAAACCAACTTCTTCATTTGTACATGGTTCTAAACCAACCCCTTCTTCACACCCATCCACAACCCCCTTAACCCCTCTTTTAGGGAAGTTACCAACATTGAGAACTCCACTCTCTTTTAGGGAAGTTACCAACATTGAGAACTCTGCTCAGCAGGGAAAAGCAAGCGGTCAGACTGCTGAGATAAATTTTATAGTAGTGAAGCACCTGAACTTAGTAGTAAACCAATAATGGCTGATACATCTTTCTTGGTATAGATCCAAGAGTTAGCAAGGAAGCAATTCCTTGCGCTCAAAACTGATGCTGAGTTAGATGAAGCCGTAGGCAACATGCTACTTGCTCAGGAATTAATGGACTTATCATCCAGGCCCAAGGCAAAATTGCCTGAATTCGAATGGTACACAAGTGTACCTAATGACTCTCTATACTTTGAGAAGTTTAAGAGGATCCAAGGTAGCTTATTGGTTATTCAAAATCATTTGGCAAAAGAGAGTGCCCAGAGTATGGTAGATAAGATAGCGCTAATCTTGAATGGGTTAATGGACTCTACAGCCCAGCTTGGGGCAGCTACTACTTCTATTTTCACGTCTACTATAATAGTGAATGCTATTGCAGGAAAGATAAACAGTAGTGTAGACGTTGCTACTAAGTAGCTATGTCTCTTGAGTACCAATATGGCTACTCAAGTGACATAGATCCATGAGCTCAGTAAGGTCTAAGCCAAAATAAAGAGGCTAATCGATCGCAAGATCGAGGACATCCCCAAAGAGTTAGCATCTACCAAGGACATGAGCCATAACATAGCGAAGCTAGTAGAATTCAAGTCGCAGTTCTTGCTTATGCATGATAACAAGTAGGATGAAGTCCTCAAGATCTTAAAGGATATCTAGAAGAAGCTAGACGAGGCCCCTATCATGAACGTTGACTCTCTCCACTCAAAAATGGATACTCTTTAGTGAGAAGTCTCTGATCACGTGACGGAGAAAGTCTCCTCATTACAAAAATTCTTAGTGACTGCCATGGGATAGATTTTTCCATACATGCATGTGCCTAGTGTACCTCCAACTGGATCCCTCTACCTTGAGATTGGAATGACAATCCACATGAAGTTGAATATCATAAAAACCAAGGTGGAAAATCTGACGAAGATGGTGGATTCACTACTCTGGATGGGAGAGCTGGATGAAAAAGACATTGATTACACTTCATGGTGTATTGAATCCTTTGGTCCAAAACTTCTAGACATTGAGGTTCAGTTGAAGATTGTACTGATAGCAAGTGACTTCTATGGTCTTCTTTAGTGTTTGCAATAGTTTACGAGTCAAGGTTTTGACCAGATAGCTCATCCCTTGAGCTTCCACCATCTTCTCAATGAGTTGAATAACCAAGACTTCCTCTCAACCAAAGGCAAGGAGAAATTGGAGCAGGAGATTTCCCTGTAGATTATTGGATAGCAAGAGTTCAAGGTCTGATAGCAAAGGGGGAGAAGGTAGCTGAAGATGCGCTTAGGATGGTAAACCTTAATAATGGATCTCTTCTAAGGCATTCTCATCTAATGCATCCTTCGAACAAGAACAAGACTACTTGATCTTTCTCTTCATCGCATAAAAGTTAGTTTAGGCCATACTCCAATAGATGTAGAACTTGTAAAAGGGTTTATTGTAATCTTAGCTCGGGACATGCTTTATGTACTGACTAAGTCATTTTTTATATATTAATAAAATTACAAGTCCCTACCTCAAGTTAAGATCTTCTTAACTTTTTATGCTGAGTATGTTTTCTACTATGTATCTAACTATGTGGTACAGGAAAACATACAAGAGACCAAACCTTTGAAGATAAAGCTGAAGTAAAAATTCATCCCAATCAAAGAAGAAATCCTCTAAGTGTTGGAGAGTTGAGCTACTTGTAGAAGACTCACTCAGTATGGGGGAGCTCAAGCTGACTAAGGGAAGTCACTCAGCACAAGGGATTTTACATTGCTTTTAGGTATTCTGTAATTTCTAAACTATTTATTCAATTAATTTCTTCTACTACCTAGTTTGCTACTTGTCCAAAATGGGGGAGATTGTAGAACCCAAGTTAATAGTACTTAACAGTACTGAGTAGTTTTGGAAATCTAGATAGTAAAATTAAGTAAGTACTAATTAGACTCTTAATTAATAAAGCTGACTTGAGTTTATTCAAAGGAGAATAACTCAGTTTTGCTGGATGATTAATTAAGTTATTACTTACAGTAGGAAAAGCTGAGTCTATGCTGAGTACTACATAATTTAGGATTACTTCACTCAACTGGTGCTGAGTCCTGCTTTTATTTAATTAATAGCACTTTGTCTTTGACACGTAGAGACTTAATGACACATGTGCTACTAACGTTGTCTGTGAAGGAATGAAATATTCTTCAATTACTTTTTAGGAGAAAAGGCGCTGAAATTAATGAAGATTCCTGTGGTACTCACAATGACAAGAGTGTCAGTACAGTTGTCAATGATTCCTCTCTACAATCCAAGTAAAAGGAATTTCTGTTATGTGTCATGTCTCAAGTATCTTCGCATGAATCTGCCAACATTAACAAGGTCATCCAACAGGAAGACTCCATGTTGCATTATAGCGCGCCTCTCACAGAACTAGATTGCTTGAAGATAAATGAGAATTTATCAATGGAATTTTATCATGCCTTAATGTTCAAATTCTATCTCTAAATGTTCTAGAATATATCTCCAATGGGAAGATTTGAAAGATTAGAAGAGATGAGAAATTGAAGATTAGTGATATCATAAAGTTTGCAATGGCTACTTGTCAAAGCTTCAAAATATAAATAGAAGACTAGAGCAGATGTTCGAACTTGGTGAATCACCATGATTTCTTAAGAGCTAAAACACTGCGCAAATTACTCTAGCTTCCAAAGAAATTCCAACACAAGCAATTAGCAAACATCAAAGTCTTATCTATTTGTAATAGAGAGAAATTACTTAGATTAACATTGTAAGGATTCAATTTATCTAAAAGTTGAATTCAGTTGGCATTCATATATTAATCTGAGTTTAGAGGTAGTTAGATAGAAAGGTACTTTCTGTAATAGTGTCTACCCGCTACAAAGGCTTCTTCGCTTATTGAAGGAACAACACTCTAGTGGATTAAAGCTCGGTGATGGTATCCGAGGACTGGAGGTAGGCTAGGGGCCGAACCAGGATAAATCTCAGGTGTTGACCTTTTAACTTTGAGCATTTAGCTTGATTAGAGATCAACTCTTTCATCTCTCTCTCGTTCATTATCCTGCTTGTTATCCAATCTATGCTGAGTAGTCTTACTCAACTAAAGAGTGAAGATAAACTGTGTCAACATCGCTGAGCAGTTTATAAGTTTTTATATTGCACTCATCATGCATACTCAGCACGCACGCATATAAAAAGACCGAACATGGCGATTAAACTTTAAAAATGTAAAAGTATTCAAGATTAAGCATTCACCCCTGCTGTTGTTTAGAGCCCATTTACAAACCAACATGGATCCAAAACAAGTTTGGATTCTGAAACTTTACGATTTTCAAATCAACTTTCTTTCATCTACTTCTTCTTCTAAAATCCTAAGATATTCATGGGTCTAAAACAAATTTAAAACCTGAGTCTTATTATCTTTTGGATAAATAAAAATTTATTTTCCACACAAATACAACTAAAAAACGAATGAGGAAGACTCTCGGGGATCATACAGATACGTTGAAGTGGATTCACGCCGAAAGGGGAAGCCTCTGAGTTTTTAGAGCTGCTTCATCTCATGCTTCCTATGTTATTCTACATGTCGACATAGGAATATTTTTTACTCTCTTTTATTGTAAATATTATGTAATATTTCTTCTTCTTGTTTTCTATTTTTTTAATTTGTGAAAATACAAGTTAGAATACCCCAATGAAGGGATTTAAAATTATTCCTTGATAGCAGACTTCACTTATTGCCATGCTAGCACTTTCATTAAATAAAAATGACCAACATATTTGCAAGTAAAATGAATCATTTTATTTCTAAACAATAATTCCAATGATCGATGTAGGTTAGATGTATGCCTAGGTTTTATTTTCCTTCGGGTATAGTAAATATTTTACAGAAATGTAATTAATAGATTAGGTGGGTGGTTGCATCCCCTGAGGTTATGTAATCTTTAATCTTTACTTTTCCACATTTATTTACTGCTTTATGCATGGATTTACTGCTTACCGCATACAAGTTAAATAATACATTACAACTCGAAAATGACATAAGTGTGAATATGCACAATTAAGAAATATTGTTTTATATATATGTAATATATTGTGATCCAATAAGAAATAAGCAACTTATCCTGAGCTCGAATCTCTATGTCTTAGTGGGCCATCCCCCGAACGTTAAGCCTCATAGGACTTTAATTCTTGGAAAGAGCTAATCCAGCTGGCGACTCTACATTAAAAGACTGCATATTCAGGTTTGACGGATCTAAAATGTTTTTTTTTCACTCTCTCTTTCAAACCTTTTGGGTCCTTGACCCAGTACTTAAACACCCCAATGGACCGTGCCTCTCATTTAGTGCACTCTCAGCCCATCTCTCTATGTCGTTCGCTCACAACACGTGTGCGTAATTTGGGAGCATGTGGTCTAACATGAGTTTTGCAGCAAACTCACAATTTCCCTTATGCTCCTCATAATCGTTCATCTCACATGCAAAAGCATTCTAGTCATGATGTTTGGGACATGGATCAGTCAGTCTAGATAGTAGTAGTTTTGAAGAAATCCTCTAATAGTCTAAAACCACTCATTGAAGTTTGAAGTATCATATTTCATGGCAATAAGAGGACCGATATTGTGAGTGGATGACACAGAATGTGATGGGCCAAGAGCACATTGAGATGAGAGGCGTAGTCCACCGGGGTGTTTTTGGGAAAATAAAATATCAAGTTAGGGAACCGAAAGGTTTGAAAGAGAAAACGAAATTGATTTAGACCGATCAAAACTCAAAATCGTTATCTCTTAGTGTAGAGTCACTACCTGGATTAGGTCTTCTAGGAATTAAAATCCTATGAGGCTTAACGTCCGTGGGACGGGTCCACTAAGACACATAGATTCAGGTTCGAGATAAGTTTCTTACTTCTTGTTGGATCACATTAAATTACATCTACAAAAAACCATATTTCTTAATTGTGCATATTCGAACTTATGTCATTTTTGAGTTTGTGATATGATTTATCACGTATGAAGAAAGCAATAAATACATACATAAAGCAATAAATACATGCAAAAAAAATAAATTAATAACTTACAGAACCTCGAGGGATGTAACCACCCGCTTAATTTATTAATTACATTTCCTTAAAACTATTTGCAACAACCGAAGGAAAATAAAATCCTAGCCATACATCTAACCTAATCTACTTGCATCTACAAAGATTACCTCAAGATATAATAAAACATGATTATTTACGCGTATGTTTGATTTGATTTTGGCGAGGCCTGTGTGGCCTAATTAAAACATTGAAGATTGAAATTCTTGTTTTAGCTGAAAAAATGATTCATTTTATTTATAAATATGTTGCTCATTTTTATTTAATGAAAATGACCGCATGGCAAAAATGTGAGGTCTGTTATACGGGAATAATTTTTATTCCCTTCGTGGGGGTATTCAAACTTGTATTTAATTACAAAATTCCTGCAATTGAATAAATTAAAGGAATAGAAAAAATCGTAAAAGAAAGTTATGTAATAAAAAAATAAAATAACAATTAAGTAAATAAATAAAATAAAATTCGAATAATAAAATAAATCCTAGGTCAATCCAAAAAATCGAGTTCGTCTCAGAATTTAGGAGAAAAGAAAAATAAATATCATAATATAAAACACAGAATAAAGCAAATCTAGGAACTTAAAAGCTTACCCTTTTGTTGCGTATCCACATCGACAAATCCGCTTAATTTTTTGGAGTGCTCATTTTTCTTTTTGGTTCAATTTTTGTGTGAAAATATTTTATTTTTATCCTAAAAATAATCTGACTCGGACTCTAAATTTGTTATAGGTATGAGAATATCTGAGGATTTTTGTGAAAAAGATGAAAGAAATTGATTTAAAAAATAATTAATTCCGGAATCCAAACTTGTTATAGACCCAAATATAATCAAAAGATTTTTAAAAGACAGATGAAAAAAGTCAGAATTATTTCAGTAGGAAAAATATATTTTTTTCAATAAAACATTCCTCCGTTTTTGTCAAGAAAAGAAAATACTTTTTCCCTCATTTCGTCAAGAAAAGTCTATTTTTTATAAAGTTTTTCTTCTCCTTTTTCACGATAAATTCCCTCTATTTATAGGAAAACCTTTTCTTATACCATTTAATAGTACAATTGAAATGGTATTATTTCCTTTTTTGCATTATATATTTAGACCATATTGTGGTACTATTCATGTACCATTATGCATTTGGACCATATTGTGATACTATTCAAGTACCATTAGCATTTAGACCATATTGTGGTACTATTCAAGTACAATTATACATTTGGACCATATTGTGGAACTATTCAAGTACCATTATAATTGGCAGATTTCTGTTTTGAAGAAGAACAAGTCGCGACCGCGAATGGTTGTCACGACCGTGAATTACATTTTTCTTCAGAATTCTCCTAGTAACTTCACCGATCTTTGACAGCTTCGATCCTAAGCCAAATCTTTAAGTTCCACGCACATTTTTGCACCTTTTTCACTCTTTTTTCATAGAATTCCACATTAGATCATTTTACTCCCAAGATTTACCTAGTATCTGCATTTGCATAAAAAACAACTACATACCACATAAAATCTTTTATATGAAGTATAAAAATGACTCAAACTATAGTGTTTAGTGTATAAAATTAATATGAAAATAAGTGTAATTATACACTTACCGTACCCCCACACTTAACTTTTGCCTTGTCCTCAAGGTAAATTCAACAGAAGTGTATAAATTGGTAAAAAAGTTTGTACATCATTTGGCGAAAGATTATTGGAGTGAGTACCACTTCCACGTTGTAAAAGATTTCAAGTAGAAGTTTGAAATTTCCCACAAATTAGTAATGTGCAATTTATATAGTTTAGTTGCATACCTTTGCTCTTAATGGAGAGTCAACCGAATCGCATCTTCATATAAGAGTTATATGCATACTCGAATATTACCTTCTCTTAAGCATAGTATAAAGTATAAAGGACATAGAAAGAACTCTTTGATTAATTTCTCTCAAGGCATTTTTAGGTAACCTAGGATGCTGAAACACTCTCAGTGGTTGCATTTTATGCTCCATACCACTCTCCTCTTTTTTCAGTGATTGTATTTTATGCTCCATAACACTCTCTCATTTTTTTCTTTTAAGCATATGTTTTTAAAGTACTTTATACTTTGCACCCATTTTTCGTGCTATGCTTACTTTTCTTTTTTCACTCAATGAATGATTACAATTTCTACTCCGTACCATTCCTCACCTTTTGCATAACTCATTGGTTATCCTCTCTTTCTTTTGATTTTTCTTTAATACCCTCATCCTTTATTGATCAATTTCAAAGTATTATGGCTATTCTTTCCTAACACTTTAAACACACTCAATACTTATAGGACTTATTTGAGATTTGCATATAAAATTCCTAATAAGAATACTATTAGATATTACTCCACTTACACTTATTGGAAACATTAAACTAAAACTATATAACTTATACTAACTCATTTTGCATCAAAATATATATTGAAACTTACTTGGAATGTTGATTTCGAATGTTACTCACCACTCATCCTTGCCAAATTGATAAATGTTGTGCACTAACATCAAACTTATAATACCTAACACTCACAATAACCTTGGACAAATGTTATTAAAGTATAAGAATGGATAATGTATAGATAACAAAAATTTTCAAATTCTTCGATTTTTTTAATTTTATTCAATTTTTTTGGATTTTTCAGGATTTTACAATTTACAATTCCCCCCCCCCACACTAAAGAACACAATGTCCTCATTGTGGAAGACCTTATTCAATTGAAAATCTAAAAACAAACAACTAGTCTAAAAATATGAAAAAGAAAAGAAAAGAGAATACTCATTCTATTGAGAAGGAGAATCCAGGGCCCATGTTGCGATCTCGGAGGCTTGTCACGCTCGTGACTTCCTTAATCACAGAAATAGTATGTTTTGAAACCCGATATTCACGAGCACGAGATGTATGTCACGGTCGCGATCTTCTTTAATTCTTCAAATTTTAGGCTTTGTACCTAGAAAAACTTAGAAAAATAAATGTATTAAATATAATTACCTGTTCTCTGGCAATTTGATCTCTAGAACGCACTTGCCTTCCTCAACAATTTGATCTTTAGAATGCTATTGCCATCCCCGGTAATTTGATCTTTAGAACGCTAATTCCTTCCCCGGCAACGGCGCTAAAAATTTGTTCGCCACTTTTAAGTTTAATAACTTTTTCGCAAAGAGTTTGGCAATATATTAATGGTGCCAAAAACTTGTTCATGTAAAGTATAGGTGTTGTCAATACCACTTATCAAGATAGAAAAATGACGATAACTGCAAGTAGACAGTTGCTATGTAGTTTTAAAGGATATCGACCCTACAAGGAAGGACTAGCTCTAAAGAATAACAAGGAAGATAGAATAAAGAAAATAAAATAGATTTGATATTTTGGATAGGAGGGTTAGAATGAAGAATGAGTAAATATAGATATGAAAGATTAGAGAATATAAATATATAGATTTTCCCTACGAAATAAGGATAGTAGAGAAAACATTCAAGTTCAATAAAGATGTTATGATTCACTAAACTAATCTAACAGACTCGGTTCAAAATACCCAGATGTTCAATTATTAGCTACAGAGCAACACATGAAATAACTTTTCTAAACCTAGCGCAAACGAATTAAGACAATTATATAAACCTGGAAAACAGCAATACTATGCTTAGTACTGGTCGCTCTCACATAGCCATATTTTGCAAGTTACCATTCCAAAAATGTTGGCTCACTAAAGAACATTATATCATAGATCCAGTGATTATAAACGATATTGTTAACCCCGAAACTACTCTTAAAATTAACTCTAACGCATATAACTTGATTAATATAAAAGACTTAACATGAAATACGCATTATGACACATAGACATATCATAAAATTCGAAATAGAAAGTATAAGTATAATGCAAAGCAAAGTTGTAAGGTATGCAAGTGAAAGCTAAAGTTGATCAAACCGTATCCACTCTTTAATGGGAGTAGTCAATTCCTGCAATTCTTGCATCTACTTTGAATTCGGTCTCAGCCCGTACAGAACCTATGCTAGGATGCTATTCTTTGCGAATATCGAACAAACAAATATTGAAGAATGAAAACATTTATTGATAAGTGATTTGCAAGTACACTTATACAACAATCACTCGAGAATATAGAGAAATCTTGTGATCGAAACAAGGATTCGAATCACTTACATTTTCTCGCTAACACTTATAAACATAGCGAATTCTCTATCTATACACACACTATATCTCTCTCATGCATTCTAATGTGTTCCCTCTGCTTGATTACCCAAAATTATAAGGTTTAGAGCCCTATTTATGGAGTTCAAAGGGTTGCGTCTATCCATACAAAGAGTCATGTCCATTGGTGAATGATTGCATCACTTCATTTTGATTGGTTGAGAAGCTTCAATCTAATCCACAATGGATAGGCACCTTTTCATGATTTGTTTATTTCTGATATGTGTCTATTCATTGGTACTTGATGGTGGTTGATCATCCATAATTGGCGGTTGGTAGTTAAGAAGATTAAACAAGAAAACCGTCCAAGTCGCGGTCGTGATATACAAGTCATGACCGTGAATCTTTGATTGGCAGATTTCTGTTTTGAAGAAGAATAAGTCACGATCGCGAATGGTTGTCGCGATCGTGAATTGCATTTTTCTTCAAAATTCTCCTTGTAACTTCACCAATCTTTGACAACTTCGATCATAAGCCAAATCTTTAAGTTCCATGAACCTTCTTGTAACTTTTTCAGTCTTTTATCATAGAATTCCACTATAGATCATTTTACTCCCAAGATTTACCTAGTATCTGCATTTGCATAAAAAACAACAACATACCACGTGAAATCTTTTATATGAAGTATAAAAATTACTTAAACTATAGTGTTTAGTGTAAACAATTAATATGAAAATAATTGTAATTATACACTTATCAGCGAGCGGGTCAACCGTTTCTTTCTACGGCATCCCATTAGTAGTCGACAACCATTTCTTTCTTTGGTTGCGGTCATCTTGTGCCCCTTGTGAGTTGACCTTCAATTGGTTTTGACCATTGGAACTACCGGAGTAGGGTGCCTGAATCCATTTCAAAGGCAACCCCTGGTGGAGGGATATCCAACCGTTTCTTTCTTTGGTTGTTGAACAGACTATTTTTTTTCAATCATCGAGATAACCGTTTCCTTCTTCGGTTATGTTTCCTTAATAGGATGTTGACTTATTTCCTGTGAAAAATTGTAGAAAAGTAAAATGTTAATACATTTTATTATGTATGTTTTAATTATTTGATTAAGTTTATGCGAGGCAAAAACTTTTACCCCTTCAATAAAAAATTAATACATGATGAACAAATGAGTTTTGATGAAAACTCGAGGATGTCTCGAAGATCGCTCTGTTATTTAAGGAAGCTTTTATTATCGTGATGTTGCGATGTTACTTGAACAGGGCCTAAGTAGATATGAATTGACTTTAGACTTGAGTGGGCCATCATCATTCCTAATGTTTGTAGTTTCCTCAAGTGGAGGTGGAGTTTTTTGTTTACCAAGATGGTATTGCCCCAGTTTGGCATCATCTTTACCTGTACATGACGTGATGCATATGTAATCTATGCATGATTTTATGCATGGATAATATTTATCACATGATACATGTTCGTTTATTATAGGTGTTGTGGATCTTATCCATTGAAGAGCCATCTCATGTGTTGGTGCATGGGTGCCACTTTTTGTAAATAAGTTTTTAGCACCATTGATATATAGCCAAATCTTTTGAACAAACTATTAAACTTATTAGAAGAAAAGTGGCGACAAGTTTTTGGCGCTATTGCCGGGGAAGGCAAGTGTGTTCTAGAGATCTAATTGTCTGGGGAAGGCAATTATATTTAATACGTTTGTTTTCTAAGTTTTTCTAGGTACAAAGTCTAAAATTTAAAGAATTTGAAGAATTAAAGAAGTTCACGACCGAGACATACATCTCACGCTCATGAAGTTATACATCAAAACTTTTTGTTCTTATTTTAAAGGAAATCACGATCGCGACAGGGCTTCACGATCGCAACATGGGCACTAGGTTCTCCTTCTTAGTAAAAATGGGTTTACTCTTTTCTTTTCTTTACTTTTTAAAATTTTTAGACTAGTTAGTTGTTTGTTTATTTTTTTCATTTTTAATAAAATCTCTCACAATGAGGACATTGTGTTCTTTAGTGTGGGGGGACATTTGTATAAAATCCTAAAAATCTAAAAAAAATTAATAAAATAAAAAAAACGAAGAATTTGAAAATTTTTCTTGATATTTTTGTTAATTATACATTATCATTTCTTATACTTTACTAACATTTGTCCAAGGTTATTGTGAGTGTTAGGTATTTACAAGTTTGATGTTAGTGCACAACATTTATCATTTTGGGAAGGATGAGTGGTGAGTAACATTTAAGAGCAACATTCCAAGTAAGTTTTGATTTATATTTCAATGCAACATGAATTAGTATAAGTTATATAGTTTTAGTTTAATGCTTCCGATAAGTTTAAGTGGAGTAATATCTAATGGTATTCTTACTATGAGTTTTATATGCA
>CATIWQ010379128.1:0-12388 GCA_949673415.1 Euphorbia schlechtendalii
TCACAAGGATGAAGAAGAGTAAATATATTTTACCCACTGTTGTTACTTACAATTCTTTGATTCACAACCTTTGCCACTTGAGCCATTGGAAGGATGCTTTAATCCTATTCAATGAAATGTTGGATCAAAACATATCACCAACTGTAGTAACTTTCAGTTTTTTGATTGATGAGCTGTGTAAGCAAGATATGCTAAAGCAAGCATTCCATGTTATTGGTGCAATGATTCGAAGAGGTGTGGAGCTCGATACCATCACCTATAATTCGTTGATAGACGGTTGTTTTCTTCATGGAAAAATACATCAAGCTAAAAGACTGTTTCACATGATGGCTGGAAGAGGATGTAACCCAAGTGTTCACACTTATAGCATCTTAGTTAATTGGTATTGTAAGAACAAAATGATCAATGAGGCAAGACAACTCTTTGATGAAATGTTCCAGAAAGGCATAGAGCCGAATGTTTATACCTTCAGTTCTCTTTTGCATGGCTTATGCCTCGAAGGAAACTTGGTAGAAGCAAAGGTGTTCTTTAAGAATTTGTGTGCAAGTGAATATCCCATAAATATAGTAACTTATAATACTATGCTAACTGGATATTGCAAACATGGGCTAGTTGATGTTGCATCGGCTCTATTTAATGAAATGCAATTGTATGAGATGAAGCCGAATATTGCTTCCCATAAGATCGTTATGGATGGGTTTTGTAAGGCTGGTAGACTTGAAGATGCTAAAGAATTATTTTCCAGACTTTCAATAGAAGGACTGCAGCTTGATGTTCAAACGCATAATATAATGATTGGGGGATTTTGCAGAGAAGGGTTACTGGATAAAGCATATAGCCTTTTTAGAAAAATGGAAGGGGATGGCTTCACACCGGATGATGTCTCCTACAATGTAATTATCCATGGTTTTCTCCGGGACAAGAATTTGTCGGAGGCAACAAATTTTATTGGGGAAATGCGTGAAAAGGGCTTCTCAGCAGATAATACAACTCTAGAATTGGTGGTGGATTTATCTACAGTAGATAATTTTGTTTTGAAAAAACTAGGAATATTAATCTAAGAATCCCAAGGTATGTCTTGTACATCAGTTTGCAAATATCGGGTGATCGCAATTGGAGAAACTTCATCTTGGAGGGTATTCCGAGTCTATGAAGTTTTTTCATTTCCAATAAGCAAGCATTATGTTTGACTCTTGGAAGTAAGAAGCTACTGATGGAAAACTTTAAAGTAGTATCTTAATTGAGGTAATTTCTTCTTATTATAATATAACATGAAACATGCATATAACACGTTTATTTTCAATATTTTAATAAACTAGGTCCTGGAGCTGGCGTGTAATTACCTTTAGACTAGTGCAATATAACATAAAACATGTGTTGATGTATATAATATAACACATATATGCAACTTCCCATTCCTACTTGGCATGTTTGAAATCATTCCAATTTCTAACTATCTACTTGACATGTCATTAGTTACTGATTTGTAGCCTTCATTTCTTTTTACTGGTTTCGTGTAGTTTGATGTGTTGAGATGTCTAATCCCTTTTTAGGATTTCCTGTTTTGAGTCATGATTCAATTATTGAAGAAGTCGGATGTGAAATGCCTATGACTGATAAAGGGTTGGCTTTTTTATTAGTTTCTTATCTCCTATTTATCAAGCTGATTTAATGATTTTGTTGATATGATAATATAACCAAGTGCTTTCACCGTCCCCGTATTACTCTTACTGGTGTTTTTTCATATTCATTTACATTGATTTTGAATTACTAAACTATAATGATTGTTTTTGGCTTATGTTTTTAATGTTTTCGTAGTACTACTTTTTCTGCACTAAATAAACAAATGATCAAAGATTGTTTTTTCTGAAAATTAAGTTACTTCTGAAGCGAAGGATGGGTCAGTCTGTTTCTTTGAAAATGTTGAATATGTGTGTTTTCTTCTTTGTGATATGTTAAGAGTTTTATTATTTATATGTTTGTTTTTTCTTTCGAAAGACATTGGTTTGACTTTGTATTTTCATTTTTGGGTTTGTGGTCTATAGAAAGTCAACTTTGAAATTGCTAGAGGTTTTGTAGCGAAGAACATAATCGAACTGAATGACATGATGGAGGAAAATAACATCGTTGGACATTGATTATGTATAAAATTTGTAAGGTGGTTGCAGCAGTGTGAACTGAAAGGAACACCTATGCCATGTCATGAAAAGTCTCGAGAAACGCAAGTGTTTATGCTTGGTTCCAACTATGGCAAAGCGGGTGCAATACATTGGTAGTCACCCTTTCAAACTATCTTATTATGTTTTTATTGTTCAAGTTCGTGTATTTAGGTACACATTAGAAGGTGAAATTTGTATATGGAAAAACAAAAGTTGCACAAATCTAAAATTTTCTGAAATCTCTCAACTTAAAAAATATTGAAAATTGAAATGAACTGATATATAGTGCTGATCCAAGAAAAGGTTTGTACGAGTTCTATATAAGCTTGGTTTACAAACTTATTATACAGAGGATCTCCTCTGTATTCATTTTTTAGAAACATTGCCTCTGTATAATAAGAATATTACAGTATATTTATACGTAGTCCTCATAGTTGTACTTGCAGTATCGTTTCTTCATTTATAATATCTTTCCCTTGCCCTTCTTTAGGACTGGAATGGCTGGTGTTCCTGGCACTGCTAGTGCCATTTTTAGTGCTGTTAAAGATGTTGGGGCTAATGTTATAATGATATCTCAGGTAATTATTCTCTGATTTAAATTTTACAGTTTCCTTAACATACATGAACGCTAACTTTGATATTCCAATTAAGGCCAGTAGTGAGCATTCTGTATGCTTTGCTGGGCCTGAAAAAGAAGTAAAGGCTGTTGCAGAGGCATTGCAATCTAGATTTCGTCAAGCTTTGGATGCTGGTCGCCTTTCACAGGTTCTAATCTACATTTTGTTCTAATGCTTAACCCATTGACAGTTAACAACAATTTACTACAATATAAACTATTTATGTTGTCATTGGCTGTATAATAACTGCAATGAGGTTAATTTTTCTTCCTATATAATGTGTTTTTAATAAGAAATCCATGGATGAAAAGATCATGCATGCTTTAATATTTTAAGTCATTACTTCAATTTTAATATATTTCATCAGCATTGGATAAATCCTTAATTTTTAATGTGAGATTGTATCATGACATTACGACAATGGTTTTATCAGGCAGAAGAATCGTTCAGAGGCAACTACACTTATTGAGGAAATGCATGATAAAGGCTTCTCAGTACATTACTTGACAGTAGTATTGGTGGTGGGTACATCTACAGCTGATGATTTGATTTTGGAAAAACTAGGAATTTTTCCTATGAATTCCAAGGTGAAAAGGTGAAGTTAGGTATGGCTTTTGCGTCAGCTCTAATAATGAGTTCTTGTTACAATCTTTGCATGTTCAGCAGTAGACATACTTGTAAGAATTACTGCTGATTAGACTTTCAGTAGTTATCTTTTCATCTTTGTATGTTCATTCTATATCTTCAATTTCTTGTTTATATGATTGTTTCCGGAATAATGTTTGAATACACCCAAATCAGTCTTGTTTATGTTGACGTCACGGTAGAAATGCATGCGGGAAAGTCTTTGAAGTTAAATTAGGAGTATTTTGAGCAGACTCCAGTGTGACTTATTTCTTCGATATATTGTTTTTTGGTATTAATCCATTTGCGTTTCTAGTTCTCGATGTGACTCAATTTTTGGTTTCAACTGCTGCTCTCGGGTTGACAATTGATGAAGCTCCATCAAATTAACACTACTTGGCATGTCATTATTTCCCTTTTTGCTGTCAAATTTCTCCCTATTCTGTTTGCCACTGCTGCTCCAAATCTCCAGAGTTACTGAACTTCTTCGAATTGTTTTATCTCTTTGTTTCATTTCTTGTCTTTGTTTACTTCTCATTTCTGCTTTAACGGTGTGGCTTAGCTTGATGTGTTCAGATGTCTAATCCCTTTATTGAGTTTATGAAGAAGTGGAATGCCTATCACTGATGCATATTGGCTTTTATTAGTTGCTTTTCTCCTATTTTGTTATTTAGTTGCTTTCCTCTGATTTTTGTAGGTTTCTTGTTCTGATATTATTGTTTCCCATGTGTTACTTTGGTGTTTTACACTTACTGCTGAGTTTTCATATTCATTTGCAATGTGATTGAATCACTAAACATAATTGATAGTTTTCGCCTAATGTAGTTTCTGTTTCATAGTACGGTTTTCCTTTTCGTGCCCTAAATAAACAAATGAATGAAGATTTGTTTTTTCTGAAAAGTAAATTGTAATAGCTTCCGAAGGGAAGAAGGGATCAGTCTCTATTTCCTTGAAAATGTTCATTAATTAGGATATTTCTATGATGAGCTGCAGTCTTGAATTTTGATGTTAGTAGATCTATAGAAAAACAAAAGAGCACTTAAACCCTATACTGATCTAGACTTTCAATACTTATCCTTTTCTTGGTTTGTGGTCTTTAGAAACTCCACTTCAAAATTTCTAAAGGCTTTAAAACGGTGAACAAATCCAAAGGCAAATAGAACATAGCAAAACATTTTAGAAAAATAAAAAAATCTTCGTAGAAAATAGAAATAAATAATTAAACACTGAAATTCCATAAAAATATATACCAGCAGAGCTTTAAAAAATAATATTTCAACCAACCATCATCTCTAAAAAAAAGATAATTTTGTTTCGTTGGAAATAAAGTATAATTGTAAGAATATTATAGCTATAAGCAGAGAGAGCATATGAAAGTATTTCTTATTTCTGAGATGTAATGAATAAAGAAAATTGAATCCTATTTATAGGAAAATTTAATGGTACAAATCGTAAATAATAAGAAGCATATGATCCCGCACATAGTACTGCATAGTAATATCAATAATTCAATGCATAGTACCGTACAGTGAACGGCGACTACGCATCACATTCAGTACTCCCCCTTGATGTGTAAATTTTGCGAATGGAACACTGCCTTGTTAAAAACCTTACCAAGAAAAAACCCAGTGGGATAAAAACCTTAGTTAAGGGAAAAATAGTACGGTGTTTACTCCCCCTATTCGCAAGTTGACTGAAGATCTTTAAGACGACGCATGCCGATGCTATAAACCAGTTTCTTGAAAGTTGAGGAAGGTAAAGCATTGGTAAATAAATCTACTAAATTGTTGCAAGAGCGGATTTGTTCAATACCGATTTCACCATTCTTTTCAAGATCATGAGTGAAGAAAAATTTTGGTGAAATATGCTTTGTTCTGTCTCCTTTAATGTATCAGTCCTTTAACTGGGCAATACAAGCAGCATTGTCTTCATATATTATTGTTGGATCTTCTTTAGTCGTTACTTTTCCACATACTTTTTTTGAATATGCTTGATTAATGATCTCAGCCATACACATTCACGACTTGCTTCATGAATTGCTATTAATTCTACATGATTTGAGGAAGTAGCCATAATAGTCTGCTTTGTAGATCACCAAGATATAACTGTTCCTCCATATGTGAATAAATAGTCTGTCTGAGATCGAGCTTTGTGTGGATCAGATAAATAACCGGCATCTGCATATCCGATTAATTCTGGCTTGGGTTCGTATGAGTAAAATAAACCTAAATCAATAGTTCCACGAAAATAGTTCATTGTATGTTCAATTCCATTCCAATGTCTTCGTGTAGGTGCGACACTATATCTTGATAACAAATTGACAGAAAATGCAATATATGACCTTGTATTATTAGCAAGATACATTAAGGCACCTATTGCGCTAAGATATGGTACTTCAGGACCAAGTACTTCATTATTTTCTCGAGGACAAAAAAATATCCTTGTTCACATCAAGTGATCGTACAATCATTATGTTGTTTAACGGATGTGCTTTGTCCATATTAAAACGTTTTAGGATCTTTTGTGTATAATTTGATTGATGCACCAAATGCCCCTTTCTAGGTGCTCAATTTATAAACCAATACATAATTTTGTCTTTCCCAGATCTTTCATCTCAAATTCTTTTTTTTAAAGAATCAATTGCTTTTGGAATCTCTTCTGGAGTTCCAACGATATTTAAGTCATCAACATATATTGAGATGATAATAAAATTGAATCCCGATCTTTTTTATAAAAACACAAGGATAAATTGGATCATATTTATAAATATCTTTCAATAAATATTCACTTAGTCGATTATATCACATGCGACCAGATTGTTTTAATCCATACAATGATCTTTGTAGCTTAATCGAGTAAAGTTATCGTTTGTGACATTTTTCTGGCAATTTTAATCCTTCAGGGATTTTCATATAAATATCATTATCAAGTGAACCATAAAGATAAGCTGTAACAACATCCATTAAGTGCATTTGTAAATTTTCTTACACTGCTAAACCAATAAGATATCTAAAAGTTATTGCATCCACCACTGGAGAATATGTTTCTTCATAATCAATCTCAGGTTTTTGGGAAAAACCTTGTACAACCAATCTAGCTTTATATCTTACTATTTCATTTTTCTCATTTCTCTTTCTTACAAAAACCCATTTATAACCAATAGGTTTTACATCTTGTGGTGTTCAAACTACAAGTCCAAACACATTTCATTTTTGAAGAGAATTCAACTCTGCTTGAATTGCTTCTTTCCATTTTTACCAATCATTTCTATTTTGACATTCTTGAATAGATTGTGGTTCATGATCTATATTCTCATTTTTAATATCTACTACCACATTATATGCAAAAATATGATCTACAATGATTTTATCTCTATTCCATCTTTTCTCAGTATAATTTATTTGAATCTCTTCATTTTCAACAACTTCAGGTGTTTGTCCTTCAGATGCTTGCACTTCTTCCGGAAGTGTATCAACATTTATATCCTCAACAAGAGTATCTTCATTATCAATAAATTTCCTTTTTCTAGGATTTTTATTCTTTAAACCAATAGGTCGTCCATGCTTCAAGCATGTCAGGGTATTATTAGCAGGTTGTTCTTTAGGAACTTCAATACGAATTAGCGCATTTACTGCCGGTATATGCGATTTCGTTGCTCGTTTAAGATTAGCAAGTGCATCGGGTAGTCGATTTGCTAAATTTTGAAGATGAATTATTCTTTGAACTTCAAGTTCAGAATCATTTGATTTAAGATCCATATGAGAAAATGATGGAACACTCCATATTAATTTCTTTTCCAAAATTATATTTCTACTCTCTCCCCCTAATTTTGGAAAAGTACTTTCATCAAAATGACAATCTGCAAAGCTTGCAGTAAACATATTTCTAGTTAATGGCTCGAGATATTTAATTATTGAAGGAGATTCATTTCCAACATAAATTCCTAATCTCCATTGAGGACCCATTTTAGTCCTCTGTGATGGAGCAATTGGTACATATACCGTACAACCAAAAACTCTAACATTTGAAATATCAGGCTCGTGACCAGAAGTTAATTGTAATGGAGAATAATTGTGGTAACTTATTAGTCTTAATTTCATAAGATTTGTTACATGCAATATTGCATAACCCCATATTGTACTAGGAAGATTTGTTCGCATAATTAATGGTCGTGCAATTAATTGCAAACGTTTAATAAATGATTCTGCTAGACCATTTTGTGTATGAACATATGCTACAGGATGTTCAACTTTTATCCCAATTGACATACAATAATCATTGAATGTCTTAGATGTAAATTCTCCAGCATTATCAAGATGAATTGTCTTAATGGGATAATCAGGATATTGTGATCGTAATCTTATAATTTGGGCAAGTAATCTTGCAAAAGCCATATTTTTTGAGGATAATAAACATACATCAGACCATCTTGTTGAAGCATCAATTAAAACCTTAAAATATTGAAATGGTCCACATGGTGGTTGAATCGGTCCACATATATCGCATTTTATGCGTTTTAAAAATGTTGGCGATTCAATTTCGACCTTAACTTTAGAAGGTTTTATTATTAATTTCCCTTGTGAACAAGCAGCACAGAAAAATTTTTTATGTTGAATAAACTTTTGGTTTTTCAACGGATGCCCATGTGCATTTTCAATAATTTTTCGTATCATTATCGAACTAGGATGACCTAGTCGTTCATTCCAAATTTTGTATGTATCCGAATCTATAAGCTTCTGGTTTATAGTCAACTTTACGTCAATCATATTTGTTAGACCCAATAAGGGTGTAAAATAGGTCAGAGGGGGGGTGAATGACTCTTTTTCGAGTTTACGCTTAACTTCAGAAAGTTACTTCTGAAGTTGCTTCTGAGTAAGCGTATGTTACTCAGAATCCCCTTTTATGTTTTATGTATTTCTGATGCGGAATAAAATGATAAAAAAATAAATGAGCTGAGTAAGGAAATGCAAACAGCTATTTTTATCCTGGTTCAGCCTCTACCTAATCCAGTCCTTGGAAACTCCAGTCCAAGATTTAATCCACTATTAACTCTTCTTCTGGTGAAGAGTAAACCTTTTACAATGCCTTGATTGAAGTACCCTTCAACAATCTTTGCTGAGTTATACCAATACAGAAGTTTTATCCTTCTATATCTGAGGCTCTGAGCTTCGTCTCTAATAAGTACCTATCTTACTAGAACTTCGCTCCCTTACACTATCTTACCCTCAGCTTAGTGTAAGTTACAACAGTTTAACAATAATGATATTTTTATGAATTTCTGAACTTTGTTCCAGTCAGTTCAATTATAAACAGATGAGATTTGGATGTTTACTGTGAGAAGGTTGTAAGTAGATTGAGATTTTGGTTTCGCTTTAGAACTTATGTTAAGATTCGGTAACCTTCTCAAATGCAAGAAATCTTCTTTTTATAGGGAGAAAAAAGTTTTCATTGATATTTCGATCGTTGCTAGGAATGTTGTCGTTGATTTCTAACTTTGTTTCCGTTAATAATCTGTTAGAGAGCTTCATCCAAGTCTGATTTGCACCATGCTGTATTAGGTTGATTTTGCGGGTCCACTTTGTACTTGCAGATATGTTTTAGACTAGCAGGTGAGATTTGTTCTTGAATTTGCAGTAACTTTTATTTTGTAGCGAATGTAAGATCAGAGTACGCAGCGACATTAAATGCTAAGTCAGCTTTCTTGACTTTTTGGCACCGAATAATTGAGTTGACCTGTTGCAATCCTCAGAGTGGCCTTTTAACGGTCTGAGTAATGAGTGATTCTTCTGAGACATTTTACCCCTCATCTGATTTTAAATATCTTCAAGTTCTTCTGATTAATCCTTATGCTTCTAAGACGACTTTCTTCTGAACTCAGAACTTACAAAATTATATATCCTTCAAAATCCAACAATCTCCCTCATTTTATTGGTTCTGAGTAAAGTCAAGCACATGATGCACTTACTCCCTCATACTCCCTCATAATCTTATGCTTATGTTCTGATTAATGAATTACAAGGAGGTCAGTACAACGAAGAGTTGTACTTTTGAACAGAAGTGAAAATCCTTTTCATTGATAGAGTTTTGTTTACAGAGTTTTTACAACAGATGAGATAATTACAAAGGTTTTTCTTTAAGAGCTACAAAATCATCTTCATGAGTCTTCTTCGGCTGATCTACCTCCATGGCGCTGCTTGAGGGTTGGCTGGAAATCATCCGTCTTTCCCAGATCTCCTTGAAGCTGTGTTTGTCCTTCTCCCTCCACTCAGCACCAACAAGCTGAGCAACTATCTTCTGCTCATCAAGTGCAAAGTTCTGAACGACATCTTGAATAGCCTTTACGTTTGCTTGAAGAGGAGGGACAATCTGCTGAATCAGCCATGCAGCTTTGCTAGGAACAGAGGGAAAAATGCTTTCAAGGATTACTTGGAGAGCCTTCTGATTCCATATCCGCTGATTGTTTAGCCCATTCGCCAGATACTGTAAGAACGGAATGACCTCACTGTCATGTGAGCAGAAGGAGTGGAGAGATAATCCACCAAGCTGATTACTAAGCCCATCAATGCTCTTCTGAAGGGCCTCTGAAGTGCTTGCATTCCTTGCCACCACTATGTCTCTGGCTTCAATTATGGTCTTGGTAAGGGCAGCAGTATACTTCTGAATATGTTCTTCCATTTCATCCACAGCCTCATTCTTCTGAGCAAAGGTAGTCTCAGTGATCTGCTTGTGAGCCTCTTCAATAGTTTTGAAGATCTTACACTTTGACTCCCTTTTTGAATCCGCAATAGCTTTAAGAGTTTCAGCCTTGGAATTATTTAGCATCTCAGCAAGACTATTTTGGATTTTCTCCTGCTGCCAAAAATAGAAAGCATTCTGAGTCCTGAGTGCCCGCACCTCACTCCTCAACCCCATGGAGTATTCAGTTGTTGTGCGCTCAATGGAAATCCCCAGAGTAGAGATTACATCTGCTATCTGCTTCTAGATTATCTCCTTCACCCCACTAACTTCGTTGTAAATTATCATCAACCCCTTCTCACCATCTTCCATTATCCCGTTCAACTTCTAGAGAGACTCTAGAATATCAATGTAGTTGCTGAGCCTTATCTCTATGAGAGGTTGCAAAATGCTTGATCAGCTCGGAACGTATTTGACTTGGTAAAGGGATCTTGTCAGCCCTTTCCATGATGATTTGCGCCTGTTCTGAGATGAGAGCCACACTCTGATCAAGTTGACGGTTAAAGGGGGAAAGCTTTAAATCCACTATGGAGTTGTTGAAGCGAAGGGCCATGGTCAGGAGATCATCAAGAATCTTACCCATATGATGAAGAGAATTGACAGGAACAAAGGTGCTAGGATTTCCTCCCTCAGCAATGTCACCAACCATCCATCCTCTGCTATCAAGTGACTCATCCCCAAAGATCTTTTGCTCCACAGGTTTGGAGATTAGAGTGATTGAGTTATTGGGATCTTCCAGAACTTTTGACACAGAAGGATGCTGCTGTTGCTGTTATTGCTGCTGAGTCTTAATCTCACTCATAATCTGAACTTCATCGTCTAAATCATCCTCCAGCACAACTTCCTCCCTTATTTCCTCTGGCCTTATGTTGTGTTTTTCAAAGATAGAGCAGGCCATAGCAACAAACTCATCAGCAGGATCTGATGCTGATGGTTGAGCACTCCACTCAGCCATTACAGTCCTCTGAACTTCCTCCTTCTGAAGAGCTGATAAGAACAGGTTTTCCTCTGGCACAACCTCTTTCAGCAGAGATGGCTTATCAGTCTCCTCCTCCTTGTCCCCATCTTTTTCTCCCTCAATTTCATTCTTCTTCCCTTCACCTTCATTCTTTTTCTCCTCAGACTTATCCTCCTTCTTATCATCTTCGGCTTTCTTGGCCTCTGCCTCAATCTCCTTTGATATCTTTTGAGCGATAGATACTGCTACTACAAGATGATCTGTGTCAGCTGTTGGATATCCTCCTAGAGTAGAGAGGAATTGTTGTGGTATCTCCAGAGAGGCGGTGAAGAGATGAGATGGATCAAATACTGATTTCTGTTGATCCAGAGGAGTAGATTGTGGCTTCTTCTCCAGCAAGAAGTTAGTAGGATTTGCCACTTTTGGAGGGGCTGGACTGGGTGCAACTGGAAGAGCCCCTAAGGGCAAATCAAAATCTACTGAAGTCCCTTCCAGGACCTTGCCATCTACCTCCTCTGAGTTATCATCCTCTGTCTCAGAGGTGCTCTTCTCCTTCAATTTGCTAATGAACTCTTCTGGAGCTGGCATCCTCTTTCCTACTGTTATGGTCCTTTTTTCAGCTTCCGCAACTACTATCCTTATGTCTCTCACTGTGCCCTTTCTAGGTACATTAGTGAAGACCTCCACTATGCTTCGATTGTAGGCCGTAATCATATCGTCTTTTTCAGGATCATCCTCAGCAACTACAGTTTCACTATAATTTTTTACCTTCTTTTTCCCTTACCTCTTCTCCTTCTTTTCTTCTTTATTTTCCTTAAGCTCTTCTACCTTCTCCACCTCCTCTTCCTTATCTTAAGCAAACTCATCCTCATCCTCGCTTGGGATACCATTTCGGGATTAAATTCTCTCCTTTTTCTTTTGGTAAGGATGTTGATGGGTTGGTTATCTTCTTCATCTTCTGAGTTAACTTCCTCCACTGACTCTGGCACATACTTGAATTTATTCATGGAGTAAGTAATTCCTTGTGCCTTTCCTTCAGTAACTTCAGATGGACTTACAACCTATTCAGCAACAAGTGCCTTGCTTCTGCTAGCTCTGCTTTGGGAATGTCTTCCTATTTCAGCACAGGTTCCCTTTGCCTCTTGAGGGAGACTTCCTCAACCCCTTTAGCCACTTCACCCTTCTTTGCGGCCCTCAGCTCCTTTTCTCTTCTTTTCTTCATTATATCCTTCAGCAGGGCCTCCTCCCTGTCCCACTTCATTCCATAATCCACCTTCTTGTCAAAGGTCTCCCTC
>CATIWQ010379345.1:0-18312 GCA_949673415.1 Euphorbia schlechtendalii
GAAATTTTGCATAATTGGTTGAATTTCCTTGAAATACTCCGATCAGATTCTATATATTTATTCTTGCAGTTATTAAATTGACCGAAGAAAAGATTGCATAATTGATTGATTTGCTTAGTAAGCAACAATTAATAATGTACAAAATTCGATTTTTGGATTTGCCAAACTCAAGGGAATTGGGACTTATATCCATCCTTTCCTTATGGAATTTTTGATTGTTTGAAGATTGGTCCAGGATTGTGAGTTCTAATATTTTTTAGTGGCTCAAGGGAATGAAATCAGGTGATGATGGCAGAGATGATGGAAACAATAACAAAGAATTTTACTCAATTTTATCTTGGTATAATAGCTCTTTTGCTAGGTTCATGGCCTTCGTACATATGGTTACTTACTGCAAAATCAGATTGTTTTCAAACATTAGCCCAAACAAAAAACTATTATACCTGGTATATAGTGGTTATATTTGGTATAAAAACTGTTATACCAAGTATAAAAACTATTATACCAAATATAACATTTGTTAAGATAGGAATTGGTTGTTTACATTAGCCAATTAACATATTAAAATTAATGAATGTAAGAGTATTTGAAATAGAAGCTATGAACCATTGAATCGGTCACATAAATTTCTAAGTGATGTAAAATTGTTTTTGATGTATCAGGTATAACATTCATTATACCTGATATAATAGTCACCTGGTATAATAGCTCTTTTAATAGGTATAAGGCATTTAGAATATTGTTTTTGTTGTAAAATTGAGTATTAACTTCAAATATAAGAATGTAATAATTCGTATACCAGGTATAACAACTCATATACCAGGTATAACATCTCATATACCAGGTATAACAACTATTATACCAAGTATAATGTCTTCGTAAAATGGTTTTGTTGCAAAATTGAGTATGGTTTGAAAGTTATTATACATAAGTCACGCAAATACAAAAAGAATGTAAAAGAAACTTACAAAAGGGAAAAGTGAAAATATTTTACTATTATGGCAAAAACAAAAATATTTTGTCCAAACAAGGGATTTACTCTTCAAGAGAGAAGTTGCAAAGGTTGGAGGCCAACGCAATTTTTGCAATAACCTATTAAGGGCATCTCCAACCCCACTTCAAAAGTGGGGTTGGAGATGGGATGAAGCGCCAATCCTTTGAAGGAATTTATAGAGTTGCTACGGTGCAACTTCATATATTATTATATTACATTTTTTTTACTTTTTCTTTTTGTTTATTTGATTAGGTAAGTTAAGGGAATATAATAATAATATTAATAATAATAATAATAATTGTTGGGTTTTGAAGCTAGATTGATTAAGTTCTGTAAGTTCTGAGTTCAGAAGCAAGTTTCCTCAGAAGCACCAGGATACGCCAGTAGAGCTATAGATCCTCAGAAGTAATTAAAGATCAGAAGAACATTCAAGACTCAGAACCCCAAGAAACTCCTTTGATGTACCTCAAAGGTTAACTTAGTCTTTCGGGCTAAAAGTCAATAAAGCTGACCTTGCATTTAATGTTGCCACGCGCTTTGTCCCCAAGTCTACGACAAGACAAAGCTTGTTGCAAAATCAGGAACAAAAACATTCCTGCAAATCTGATCTACATCCATCGTACAAAGTGGGTCCCAAAATCAACCTGGGATAGAATGGCGCTGATCAAAATTGGACATGCTACTCTAACGGATTGCTAACGGGAACAAGATTGAGAGACAACGACAGATTTCTTGGCAACGGTATAAAATCAACGAAAACATTCTCTCCCTCTATAAAAGGATAATTTCCGCCTTTGAAGCAGGTTGCCAAATTAACGAAAAGAATTCAAGAGTGAACAAAATTCTCAATACCACTGCAATCTTCTTCTAGCAAACATTCAAATCTTACTTGTTTGTATTTAAGCTGACTGAAACAAAGTTCAGAAGCTCACAAAATTGTCTTTCTATAAACTATTTTAAATCACACTAAGATAAGGGTAAGTTAATGTGAGGGAGCTTGACAATCTCATAAGGAAGGTACTTGAGAGAGAAGAAACTCAGAGCCTCAGATATAAAAGGATGGTACTCCTGTATTGGTATAGCTCATCATAGGCCAGACTGTTGAAAGGAACTTCAGTCGCAGGCTATAAAGGGTTTGCTTTTCACCAGAAGAAAAGCCACTATTGAATTATCTTGGACAAGAGATTCCAAGGACTAGATTAGGCAGAGGCTGAATCATGATAAAAATCCCTGTTTGAAATTACTTTCACTCAACTTTACTTTGTGCACTTTCCTATTTTAAAATCAATTGAAAAGGGGATTCTACATATAATAGTTTTACTCAGATTACATTTCAGAAGCTAGAATTCTACTAACTTCTGAAATTAAAGTAAAACTCGAAAAGGGTCATTCACCCCCCCCACTGACCTATTATATCACCCTACTGGGTCCAACAATTGGTATCAGAGTAGGAACTCACAAATCTAGAGTAAAAGACTAAAATGGGTGAAAACAGCATGAAGCATTTTCCTAGAAACATGACTACACAGATACTCCTAGAAGGGTTGTCTGTGTCAAAACCCCCACTGTTCTTTAGACAGAATTGCACATTTTGGAAAAACAAAATGAAAAATTTCATAAGTCTCAGAACATGTATGCATGGCTTGCTATAGTCAATGGTCCATACATTCCTACATTGACTGTAGATGGGGTAGTCTCTCCTAAACCAGAAAGTGAATATAATGATTCTGATATGAAGAAGCTGTAGAGTAATGCAGCAGCCATTAACTTCTTACATTATGCTTTAGATGATGCAGAATATAACAAGATTTCAGGTTGTTAAAGTGCCAAGGAGATCTAGAAAAAGCTTGAGGTAACCTACGAAGGAATAGATAAGGTCAAAGAATCTTCATCTCTATGAGTTATTTGAAATGGAAGAAGGAGAATCGATATCAAGCATGAATGCAAGATTCACTGATATTATCAATGAGCTCAAAAGGTTGGGAAAAAACTTCTCAGAAGAGGAGCAAGTGAAGAAGATTCTCAAAAGCCTAACTGAGAAATGGCAGGCTAAGAAGACGACCATAGAAGAAGATCTCACTACTTACAGGTATGATGAACTCATTGGTTCCTTAATCACTCATGAGATCTCTATACAGAGCTTTCAGAAGAAAGAAAATGCAAGGTCTGAAGGAAAGAAGGTAATAATCCTGAGAGCAAAAGAAACTGATGAATCATTAGAGGATGATGAGGATATGGCTATGCTGGCCAGAAGATTCAAGATGTTCATGAAGAAGAACTCATGGACTCCTCAAAAGTTTCAGAAGAAAGGAAATTTTCCTCAGAAGTCAGACTTCCAGAAGAAGGACTTCTCAAAGAGTAAGTTTAGAAGGTCTGAAGAGAAAATCAAAGGTGAAAATCAAAAACATATAACCTGTTTTGAATGTCACTAGGAAGGACATATCAAGTCCATTTGTCCGAAGCTACGAAAGGACAAAGGGAAGAAGGCTATGGTGGCAACATGGAGCGATAGCGAAAATGAGAGGATAGGAGACTCTTCAGAGAATGAAGAGACTGCACAAATATGCTTCGTGGCTACAGATGATATGTACCAAACAGTTGAATCCTAGCATAGCAGCACAGAGAAAGTCTCATCATTAGAAGAAAAATCTCAGGTGAATGATGAGGTAAATTCTAAACTCAACATTCCTGATGAAATCATACAAGTACTTGCACAAATCTATAAGTAGGTTAAGAAGAACAAGAAACATATGAAGCTTCAGGAAGAAGATTTTGAAGACTTCTATATCTGAGATATAGCAAGAGATAACTCCACCAAAGCTATTCACAAGAGGCAAGGAGAGCTTGAAGCTGAGGTAGAGAAGCTCAAGAAAGAATTAGATCTTGTAGGAGTTAATGCAACCAACCTCAGCAGAAGAGTAATGTTGATGGAAGGATATCTATCAGGAAAGATAACTCTGCTTGGAAAATCAGAATCTCAGAAGAAGGACCATCCAGAATGACTGATCCTTGATGCACCTCAGAATCTAGTTCTTACCATAGTACAACTCAGCAAAATGATAAGTCATCCAGCATTTGTCTCTGTCATAGAACCAAAGAAATTTGAGGACGCAGAACATGATGACAGTTAGATGATGGCCATGTAAGAAGAACTAGATCAGTTCACCAGATTTGACATTTGGGATCTTATCCCAATGCCAAAGAACAAATCTATCATTAGCACTAAGTGGGCATTTAGAAACAAGCTCGACAACAAAGCAAGACTAGTAGCTCAAGGATACAATCAACAAGAAGGAACTGACTATGACGAGACATTCACCCCTGCAGTAAGACTTGAGGCAATCAGAATCCTCTGCGCCTTTACTTCACATATGGGATTTAAGCTATATCAAATGGATGTAAAAAGTGCCTTCCTTAATGGATTCATATTAGAAGAAGTTTATGTCAAGCAACCTCCTAGCTTTGAAGATTCAAAGTATCCATGACATATCTATAAATTGAAGAAAGAGTTGTATGGTCTGAAGCAATCTCCTAGAGCCTGGTATGAAAGATTGATAAGTTTTCTTATCTCAAACGAGTACATCAAAGGTAAGATAGACACGACATTATTCATTAGAAGAAGGAACAAGGACATACTCCTCGTTTAGATCTATGTTGTTGATATCATCTTCGAAGCTATTGATGAAAAGATGTGCAATGAATTTAGTTCTCAAATGAAGAATGAAGTTGAGATGTCTATGATGGGAGAATTAACCTTCTTTCTTGGTCTACAAATTAAACAAAGTTCAAATGGAATATTCATCAATCAATCCAAATATACCAAGGAGATTCTGAAGAAATTTGGCATGGAAGATGGAACAGAGATATCAACTCCCATGGCTTCCAACACCATACTCAACAAAGATTCAGAAGGAAAGAAGGTTGATCAGAGGTTGTTCAGAGGAATAATTGGTTCTCTGTTATACCTTACAGCAAGCAGACCTGATATTCATTACGTAGTATATTACTGTGTAAGATATCAGAGTGATCTAAGAGAATCGCATATGAGTGCAGTTAAGAGGATTCTGAGATATCTGGTTGGAACCATAGAAGTCGAATTATGGTATCCAAATAATGGAGATTTCTCACTAAAAGGATTCATCGATGTAGATTATGGCAAAGATCAACTAGAAAGAAATATCACTACTAGAGGATGTCACTTTCTGGGAAATTGCATTGTATCTTGGTACAGCAAAGAATAAACCTCAGTAGCATTATCTACCACTAGAATAGAATACATGGCTGCTGGAAGCTATGTCGCTCAAGTTCTATGGATCAAACAACAACTAGAAGACTATGAAATCAAAAGTGAATACATAGAAATCCATTGTGACAACAAGAGCGCGATTGATCTGTCAAAGAATCCTATACAGCACAGTAGAATGAAGCATGTTAATATCAGACATCACTTCATAAGAGATCATGTCCTTAAGAAGGATGTAAAATTGGTTTACATCTCTACTGAAGACCAGAGAGCAAATATCTTCACCAAGCCTCTAAGCAAAGACCAATTCGCCTTTCTCAAAAGAGAAATTAGAATGAGCAATCCAGTATAAAGAAAGCTCAGAAGTCATTCCTCAAAAGATGAATCAACTCTTAGAAGAGATTCTTCATAAGATAATCATGCTATTAGAAGTAAAGGATATCGCAAAAGGAGTACAACTCAGAAAGATTAACCTGCGAAGCGCTCCAAATTTCAAAATTCAAAAACCCAAATCCCAAGCCAGATCCTTAGGGTAAAACTGTTCACATTCTACCATCAGTTACGCCTCCAACGGTTCATCTAAAAGTAAACAGGAAATGCAGAAACCGTCAACATTAATGATCATCCCTTTTTACTATTTTACCCCTCTAAATCCTATGTATAAATACGATATCATTGTTTATCCTCAAAACAATTTACCAAAACTCTCTCAATCTCTTTCTCAAATAAGTTCTTCGAAAACCCTAAATTCCTTTTATTTCTTCAATCGATCATACAGAAATGGCACCAAAGAAACCAAGTCCTCTAAAAACCCTAACGAGAAAATAATCATCCAAATCCCTCAAAAGACCTTTGTTCCTATTCTATACAGGTCAAATCTCACAAACATCACCTCACAAAGATACTTAGGAGATAATGCCTTCTTACAGGTATCTCCCTTCAAGGAAACCATTGAGTTCCATCAACTTGGGACTTGGATCAGATTAAAGGAACCCACTTTTCCCTCTATTGTTCTTGAATTTTACAAGAACTTGAAGAAATGCACCGTGAGTGATGAAGAGCTCAAAACCATAGTTAAGGGAAAAGAAATTACTATTACTCCAGCTTTTCTTGGAAAGCTGTTAAACTTGAAGGATGAAGGGTTAGCTCTCAGGAGGAGATGCGAAGAGTCAATCAGCTACGACAAAAAAGCGTATATACTAGAAGGGTGGTTTGGGAAGAAGATAAGCACCCATATGCAGTAAGAGCCTAAATAATGGCAGTTCGTGATGGCGCATCTTCTACTTCAGAAGATGAACTCCACCGATGTAGTATCAAGCTATGAGCATTGTATTTTATTCCATCTGGTGGAGAAGAAGAGGCTTAACTGGCCCATAATCATCATGCAGCATATGCTTCACCACAAGTTCACACTTGGTGATCTTATTAGAAGGATAGTTGCATCCTGTGATATTGATTGCTCAGATGAAGATGGATCTCTGGGCAATGAAATAGTGAAGGAGACCTTTGATAAAAAGGTAGATTATGGGATGAAGTGGGATAGGGAGGAGGCCCTGAAGAAAGATCTGATGAAGAAAAGAAGGGAGAAGGAGTTGAGGGCGGCAAAGAAGGGTGAAGGGGCAAAAGGGGTTGAGGAAGTCTCCCCCAAGAGGTAGAGGGAGCCTATGCTAAAATAGGAGGAGGTCCCTAAGGCAAAAAGAAGCCGAATCAGCAGAAGTAAGGCACTTGCTGCCGAGGATATGGTAATTCCTACTAAAGTCACTGAAGGAAAAGCTTAAGGAATTACCTATTCCTTGAACAAATATCAATATGTGCCTAGGCCTATGGAGCATAATAGCTCAGAAGATGATGAGGAGGATAGGAGGCCAATTAGTGTTCTGACTAAGAGGAGAAGGGGAGAATTTGATCCAGATATGGCTATCCCTAGTGATGAAGAAGAAGAAAATGTTGAAGAGAAAGAAGAAAAGGATGAGAAGAAGTAAGAAAAGGTGGAGGAAAAGGAGGAGAAGGTCGAAGAAAAAGAAGAGAGGCGGAGGAAGAAAAAGGCTAGAACTTATGGCGACACCGTTGTCTCAGAAGATTATCCTCAAAAGGATGATATGATTAAGGCTATAAACCAAAGTATAGTGGAGGTCTTTACTCATGTACCCCAAAAAGGGGTAGTTGCAGATATAAGGATTGCTCTTGAGGAGGCAGAGAAGAGGGCTTTATCAGAGGGAAAAGGAGTGCCTGCTCCAGAGGAGTTCACAGCAAAGATGAAGGAGAAGAGCACCTCTGAGATAGAGGAGGATGACTCAGAAGAGGTGGATGGAAAGGTCTTGGAGGGGACCTTAGTAGACTTTGATTTTCCCTTAGGGGCTCTTCTAGTAGCACCAAGTCCAGGCCCTCCAAAGGTGGCCAATCCTACAAACTTCCTACTGGAGAAGAAGCCACAGTCCCCCCCCTCTAGATCAATAAAAGGCTATCTTTGATCCCACTCATCTCTTCTCGGCCACTCTTGAAACTCCAAAGAAATTCATGTCTACACCAGGAGGATCTCCAAAATCTAATACTAAAGATCCTCTTGTGGTGGCAGCATCCATTGCTCAAGAGGTGGTTAAGGGGCTTAGGGCTGAGGCTAAGAAGGAGGAAGCAGCTGAGGCCAAGAAGGAGGAAGTAGCTGAGGCCAAGAAGGAGGAAACAGCTAAGGCTAAGAAGGAGGAAACTGCTGAGGCCAAGAAGGAGAAAAAGGTAGAAGAGAAGGAAGAGTCCGATGAGCAATCTCTGCTGAAAGAGAAACTGCCAGAGGAAGATTCATTTCTATCGGCTCTTAAAGAGGATGAAGTTTAGAGGACTATAGTGGTCAAATGGGGTGTTCAACCATTAGCATCAAATCCTGCTGATGAATTTGTTTCCATGGCCCGCTCAGTATTTGCCAAATACAACATTAGGCCAGAGGATATAAGGGAGGAAGATGTTGAAGAGGAAGAAGAAAAGAAGAAGGATGAGGAAGTTCTGCTGGAGGATGTGAGTGAGGAAGATAATGATGATATTTAGATCATAAGGGAGTCTAAGACTCAGCCCATGCCAATTTCTCCATACCAGCAGCAACCAACCCTTCATCAACAGCATCAACATGTTCCCCATGTTCCAAGAGGTCTGGTGGATCCAAACAGTACATTAACTCTCATCCCCAAACCTCCAAAGTAAAGGATTGATGAAGATAAGTCCCTCAGCAACAGAGGATGGATAATAGGAGATTATGTTGAGGGAGGAAATGATTTTGTCTCAGATCCTATCAACTATCTCCATCACATGGGGAAAATGCTTGATGATCTCCTCACAATGGACTTCATCTCAATGATTCAGTTATGGACATCAAGACAGCCCCCTTCAACAGCCAACTTGCCCGGAGTGTAGCTCTCATCTCTGAGTAGGCTCAAATAATCATGGAAAGAGCTAACAAGATTCCTCTTACTTATCAAATAAGCTCAAAGCTTATTCAGCATCTGCAGTGTCTCATAGAGACCAGGCTCAGCAACTACATTGACATCAGAGATGCATTGGTGAAGTTGAACGAGCAGATGGATATGGGAAAAAGGGGTCTTGAATTGATCCATGATGAAGTCAATGGGATAAAGGGAGAGTTCCAGAGGCAGGTAGCAGAAGTCTTGTCTACTCTGGGGACTGCCATTGAGCACACTTCCACAGACTTCTCCATGGGGCTAAAGGATGAAATCCAGTCCCTCAGGACTCAGAGTGCCCTTTGCTTGTGGCAGCAAGGAAAAATCCAAGGTAGTCTTGATGAGATGCTTAAGCAAATGAATGAATTCAATGCTGAAACTCTCAAGGCTATTACAAATTCAAAAAGGGAGCTAAGGTCTGAGATCTTCAAGGCTGTTGAAGATACTTACAAGAAGATCATTTATACCACCTTTGCTCAGAAGAATGAGGCTATTGATGAAGTTGATGATTAACTAAAGAAGTATGATGCTGCCCTTACCATGATCACTATTAAAGCTAGAGATATTATGATGGCATGGAATGAAAGCACCTCCGAGGCCCTCCAGAATAGCATTGATGGGTTAAGCAATCAGATTGGTGGCCTATCTCTCCATTCCTTCTTCTCGCATGATAGTGAGATCGTTCCTTTCCTGCAGCATCTGGAAAATAGGCTTAACACTCAATGGATCTGGAATTAGAAGGATCTCCAAATTATTCTTGAAAGCATATAGTCTTCCCTTCTATCCCCAGTAAGGCTGCAAGGTTGATTCAGCAGATAGTCCCTCCTCTTCAAGCAAATGTAAAAGTTGTTCATGAAGTTTTCCAGAGGTTTGCACTTGATGAGCAGAAGGTTATCGCTCAACTTGTTGGAACTGAGTGGAGGGAGAGAGACAAGTACAGCTTCAAGGATATCTGGGAAAGACGGATGATTTCCAACCAACCAAGCAGCACCATGAAGATAGATCAGCAGGAGGAAACTCAAGATGAATTCTTAACACTTAAGGAAAAACCATTGTAATAGAATTCGTTGTAAACTTGTAATCCATCTTTTGTTATCAATAAAAAGTTTTTACATTTCCTCTAAAGTACAACACTTCGTTGTACTGATTTTCGTGTATGTCATTAAATCAAAACTCAGAACCTAAACCTTAGACTATGAGGGAGCAAGTATATCATGTGCTTGACTTCACTCAGAACCAATAAAATGAGGAAGATTGTTGGGTTCTGAACCTAGATTAATTAAGTTTTATAAGTTCTGAGTTCAGAAGCAAGTTTCATTAGAAGCACCAAGATACGCCAGTAGAGCTATAGATCCTCAGAAGCAATTAAAGATCAAAAGAACATTCAAGCCTTAGAACCCCAAGAAACTCCTCTGATGTACCTCAAAGGTTAACTTAGTCTTTCGGCACTAAAAGTCAAGAAAGCTGACCTTGCATTTAATGCTGAAGCACACTTTATCCTCAAATCTACTACAAAACAAAGTTTGTTGCAAAATCAGTAACAAAAACATTCTTGCAAATCTGATCTGCATCCGCCGTTGTGAGCGGATGATGTTTCGGAGGTCCCGCGCGGACGCCCTGAGGCGCCGGCCCCGTGAGATGGGGCATGGGGTTTTCGAAAATAGGCGCCTTGGAGCACGTTGGAAAAGAGGTTCCCCTGGGAAGGGAACTGTGGGTTGTTTAAAGATGAAAATGGGTTCCAAATTCAAAAGACTCGATATCGGAATCTCTAGCCTATGGTACCCAGAGTCACCACTCGAATCATCTCTTCTGGGAAATTTCGGTACAGCCAAGATCCGTTAAGCCTAAGCGATACCATAATTTAGAGATTCAGGTCTAGGATGAGTTATCTATTTCGTTGTTATTTGAGTTAAATTACAGTATGATAGAAACCACGTTTATAATATTCAAACTAAACTAGATATTTTCAGTTTATGTTTATCGCGCATGCATAAAATGGTACGTAAATTGCGAAAAGTAAACACGTAGGAAATTAAATGCACCTATTCTTCGGGGTATTAATTACATCATTAGGCTGGGGGTTTTACAAATCGCCTAAAATACATCGGAATCTAAGGGATACAATCACCTAGAATACATCGATATCTAATAAATGTTACATTTGATTTTAACATTAAAAGCAATACCCGAAGGAAAATAAATCCTAACATACATCTATCCTAGACTACCTGCATCTAAAAAAGTTAGCACAAATACGGCACAACACAAATAATTGCAAGTATGTTCGTTTTGATTTTTACGAGACCCATATGGTCTAATTTAAAACACCGGAGAGTTTGAAATTTCTTTTTCATAAAAAAAGTTCATTTTATACACATATGTTTATTTAACCAATTTTGGTGAACATGCCACATGCGAATATATGTCGGGTCGGTTATCTGGGAACTTCGATTCCCTTCGTCAGGGTTTCCTAACACATTTCATAATAATATTGATAGAAAATAAATCTAGGTCAAAGAAAACATAAATCATGAAATTATATAAAAAAAATTCGAAAAAGTAACATTAAAGCTGATAAATAACGTTCCGATAAATCAAATTCAGGTTCCAATAAAAAGTAACATAAGAATCCACTTTCTTCGGTCCACGAAAATACTCGAAAAGTCCTCCTTGTTTCTTTGGTTTGGCTTTTTGGTCTTTGATAAAAACAGAGATTAGAGGTCTACTCTTTGAGGGAAGGCAGTGCTTCCTGAATTTGGTGTGGGAAATGAAGAAGAGAAGGGTTAGAGATCCTTCTTCCTTTGGGTTTAAGTCTTAGAAATGCTCTAAAACCTAAAACTTTTAACTTTTTGTTTGTGTTTTGTGTTTTTTAGGATTTTCTTTGGTTGTTTTTGCTGCTTCCTTATGTAGAGAGCTTCAGTTTTTCTCTAGAAAGAATCCCCCCTTGTGACTAAAACAGCCTCTATTATTGACTCCCTTCAATCCAAAAGTCATCCACTTGCACCCCATCATTTTGTCCTTTTCCCATCATTTTCTCCCGCCCACTATTAGTCATAATGGGGTTGGCAACACGTTGACAGGGTGTTTTGGCGAAGTTTGAATTATGGGTGAGGGATGGGTATTTTTTTGTTGAATAATACAATATGCTTTTTGGTCTGTCTGTGAAATTGACATCGGCAACGATGTCGGCGATATCGTTAATGATATCTATAGATATCGTTAACGATATCAAACAAGGAAGTGGGATTTTCTTAGTTTGGGCTTTTTAAAGGAAAAAGGCCCAAAAAAAGCAGATGATTTCCGGGTGATTTCAGGACCCTGCAAAATGCAAAAAGCTAACAAGGGAAAAATTACAGCTTCATCATCGAACTCGCGAGTCGGGAATAAAAATCCCGTGCTCATAGGCTGCCCCTTGTGGGATCACGGCTAATATGAGATCAGTATGGTCCCACGATTGAAAGTGCAGCGGGGTTTAGAGATAATACATGCCCGGTCGCTGTTGGCACTCTTTGGGGATGATGGTTGGAAGCTTTCATCTTGGTGTGGCGTTGTCGGGGATTGGCCTCTCCGTGCCCCTTGCAAATTGCCTGCTTGGCGATGAATGCCCTAAGAGGTTGACCTTCGGATGAATGATACCGCTGGAACCGTTGAGGAGAGAACATTGACAGTGTGCCTACGTTCCCCTGGTGGAGAATCCTGTGTGTAGGTTGTGAAAAGCCTACTGACGAAGTGGAGCATAGAAAACCTGCGGACCGTGAGAAGGACGGGGTAAGGTGTGAACTATAGAAAGTTTAGATGACTGTAAAAAGTCAGGATTTTGAACTGTAAAAAGTTCGGGTGACTGTAAAAAGTCAGGATTTTAAACTGTAGAAAGTTCGAATGATTGTAAAAAGTCAAGACTTTGAACTGTAGAAAGTTCGGGTGACTGTAAAAAGTTAGGATTTTGAACTGTAAAAAGTTTGGGTGACTGTAAAAAGTCAAGATTTTGAACTTTAAAAAGTTCGAGTGACTGTAAAAAGTTAGGATTTTGAACTGTAAAAAGTTCGGATGACTGTAAAAAGTTAGGATTTTGAATTGTAGAAAGTTCGGATGACTGTAAAAAGTCAGGATTTTGAACTGTAGAAAGTTCAGGTGACAGTAAAAAGTCAGGATTTTGAACTGTAAAAGTTCGGATGACTGTAAAAAGTTAGGGTTTTGAACTGTAGAAAGTTCGGGTGACTATAAAAAGTCAGGATTTTGAACTACAAAAAGTTCGGGTGATTGTAAAAAGTCAGGATATTTCGAAGAATGCAAGTTATGAATGAATGCATGTTTTAATTTCTTGATTGAGATTGTTGGAAGCAAAAATTTTTGCCCCTTCAATCAAGAATTGGAAACGTGATGGTTTCTCGAGACGGTGCGACCGAGTTTTGAAAACATTTCGTCAAGTCCCAATAGTTTGCGGGTCGTCATCAAAGTTAAGATATACAAAAATATGAATCTTTAAAGAGCCGAAATGCATTTGGGCCGAACCAAAAAAGAATTGGGCGGACCTGAGATCCATATCGTTAACGATATGGGTTGATATTGTTAAACAATATAAAGATATCGTTTAACGATATCGACTATGTCGTTTAACGATATCGAAGTACCAGTTTAAAAAAAATAAAACCTAATTTTCTCTTCATAATTCTGAAATTAAAACTGCCCATCTCTCCAAAAACTAATTTTCTCCCCAAACTTGAGCGAATATGTTGTGCAAGATCAAGTCTCGCAATCCAAGAGTCGTATCTTTCTCTTCCCTCGAAGATAATCTCGATATTTCGGGATTCAAATGATACCCTGTGGAGAAATCTCTTTGTTTTGAGCGAGAAGATGAGTTTCTCGGCTTTTCCTTCAATTCCCGCATCGACACTCTCTACCGAGGCTCGGGGAACATGCTTCGATAGTCCAGGTAACCCGAAAATCTCCTAACTTCGAGTTTCTCCCATTTTCAATTCGAAAACCTAAGTTTTATATTTGTGAAAAATGCATGATTTAGATGAAATTGATGCATGATTAGGCTTTATACTTTGATTATGCATAGTTTAGGATGATTTAGAACCCGATGTAAGGGATTTAACTGAAGAAATTTGGATTTTTAGGGATCAAAATCGTGACAGAGGCTATTTCTACCTCTATCACTGTGATATCGTTACCGATATCTATTGATATCGTTATCGATATCTACGATACCGATGAAATCGTTTAACGATACCGATGAAATCGTTTAACGATGTCTCTGATATCGTTTAAGGATATCTCTGATATCGTTTAAGGATATCTCTGATATCGTTAACGACCTTGAAATTTTTTCTACCTTGTCTAAAAACCGCGTTTGAGCGTTATTTTAGCCCAGTTTGTAATTCTGAAAGAATTGAAGTAAAAGGATATTGAATCCTGCGTTGATTTTGAGACTGATCTTCTGTATTTTATTTCTGTCTTTTGCAGCCGCAGACCTATACCAACTTCTCTAGTATAGGAGCTATGGGGCATTGGTGGAGTGGCATTACCGGAGATCCCGAGCTTTGGGTCACCATTGATACCACCGAGTTTGGCATGCTCGCACGGATCTTTCAAAGCCACATGCCGCATTTGTCTCACCCCACTCTTACTGCCCTGGTTAAGCAGTGGTCTGAGACTACCCACACCTTCCATCTTCCAGTGGGAGAGTTGACTATTACACTATCAGATGCGGTGGCCATGACAAGCCTCTCCTGGTACCAGGGGGCCATTCACTTTGATGTTTTCATGGAACGTTTCTCCACTTCCCGTTGGGTCATCAATCGGTTACCAGAGTTGTTTGGTTTGGCCCCGTGCTCGGGTTGGCTCTCTTACAAGGAGCTGAGCCTGTATTGGGCCGCGATGGAGGTGGTGCTTGAGGAGTCACAAGCTCAGTACGTGCGCTCCTTTGTTATTTGCTTGCTGACGGTGCTCTTTTTCCCGTTGCTTCCAGCAAGATCAACTACGGTTTAATCTCTGCAGTTGAGGATCTAGCCTCCATCCCAGTTTTGAACTGACCAAGGGCTATTTTGGACCAGATGTATTATGGCCTAGATTGCGCGGTGTGGGCTCACGAGAAGGCCCTCAAGTTGAGCCACATCCTCCTCCAGGTAATTGATTACCTTTTGCACTTTACTTTTTATCCCCCTTATTTTCGTGGCTTTGTTTGACTTTGATTTCCCTGCAGGTCTGGGCTTTCTCTTACCAGATTCTTCCCCATCTGATCTTCAGGACTGAGCCAGTCCAGGGTGAGCCTCTATTAGCCATCTGGTGCCAGTCGTTCAGTGGTGTCCTCCAATGGAGAACCAGATATCGAGAGCACCTTCGCCATCTGACCACCGGGCAGGTATTAACTTACTTCCTTTAATCATTTTTGTCTTCATTCTTGACTGGGTGGTTATAATCAACAAATTCTCTTATTATTGCAGATTGATTCAGATCCTTGGACCACCGTGCCAAATCGGGATGCGGTGGTGACTGTGAGGGCTAATGTTAATGATAACTAGCTGGTCTTAGAGTCTCCCCTCTCTCTCGAGTGGTACCAGGGGGAGAGAATCCGATCCTGGTGGACTTTGAATGTTGCAGAGTGACCTGTGCCTCCCCGTCCTCCTATCGACGTTTTCTGGCCGCACCTGAAGATTAGGTCTGAGGTGGATCTCGCTACCTTCTTTGAAGGTAATGGCATAGCAGTTCCTTCCGTTGGTGGTTCGTATTCAATGCATCTGGGGTTCCTGATCCCTCCTTACCCTCGCATCTCTAATGATGATACGGAGGATTGGCATCGCCGAAAGGCGATGAAGATGTTGGGCGTGGTTTCCTCCGATGAGGAGGAGGAGGAGCTACACGACGGATGCGGCGATGGTCCTGATGATGGTTCAGGTCATGGAGGTGATGATATCGGTGGTGAGGACCTCGGTTTTGGAGACCTTGGTGGCAGAGGCGGTGACTGGGACTATGGAGTCGGGGGCGGCGGTCATGGTCATATGGGAGGTGACAACGACGATCCTATTGGTAGCGGGGACCACAGAGGTGGTGGCCCGAGCTCTTCAAGGATATGAATATCTCCTCAACTTGATATCGTTTGGATTCTTATTATTTTGTTATGTATTTAGGGCTCTTGTTAAGTAGGTTGACATAGGGAAGCGAGCTCGGGTACATCGATCAGGCTCTGAGGACCAGATGCATCATATCCCTGGCTTTGTGGAGGGCCATTCTACCACATATCTGGAGACCAGCTTTTCCTTGATGGCGAGAGTAGGGGAGCGACGGAATTATACTCTACCCCAGAGCACATATCTTGTGAGCTTCGCTCCTGATGATACCACTCATGTGAGTTTCATCCTTTGAAGCTTTGACTTTCAATTCCTTCAATTCATATCTTGACTTTATATCTCAAATGGCAGGTTCCCTGAGATGATGATGAGTTGTATGTCTGCAACTACCTATCTGCTCATGATATGATCGTTGCGTATAACTGAACGGCTGAGGTAATCCTGTTTGAAATTTCACGAAATTATGGATTAGTTATACATGCATGTGAGATGATTGTGTATGCCCCTTAAATGTTTATTTTATGATGTATGTTCTCCATCGCAGGCCTTGATTGCCAACGAGCACCAGGATCTCTTGAATTCCCGGGCTACTATTCAGAGCCTTGAGGGTCGTGTGAGAGATCAAGCTGTGAGGATAGGGGATCTGGAGAGACAGCTGGCTCTTGCCTAGGCTCAGAGGGTTGTTCATCCAATGATGTCAGGTGGGAGCCGATCTAGGGTGCACCGAGGGACTCCTTCTCGATCGAGTATGCACCGGGGCAGGTTAGGGAGTAGGGATGTAGAGGTGGATAGCCGCATCGCCGGGACCACAGAGGACGAGGAGGATTCTCTTAGATGAAGATGTTTTTACCCTTTCTGTTTTGTAGTGTTTTGGGTGCCATTGACACTTTTGTAGTTGTGATAAAATTTGTTTTGATGTTTTGACCGCATCTTAAACTGGATTCTCTTAAATAACTTTGCCTTGTTGAACATTTTGAAAATTCCAGGCTTATGAAAGGATAAGAGGATCTTGGCCATTGCGCGCCAGGTCCTCACATGTGGTGTTTCATTTCATGAATATGCTTGCTTGCTTGTGGATGCTTTCGTATATGAATGAATGAATGTTATTGTTAATGCGTATGGTTAATATGTGTGTAGGTAACACAGGTCTTTGAGGGATTTCATCTAGCTTTTTTCCTTCATTTCTTCAAATGGCATCCCACAACCAACAGCTTTGAACTTTCCTATGCACAATGAAGAATCCTGACTGGGATAAACTTGAGAGGTTCGATTTACGGGGCCTCTGCTATCTTGCATTCCGCCCTGTGAATACAACCTTGGTTAGGGCTGCAATTTCATTTTGGGATCCGATCACCCATGTCTTTAGGTTTTCCCAACAAGAATTATGCCCAATGATCAAGGAGTATCAAGCCATCCTTGGACTACCTTATCCTCGTTCCTTTCCATTTGCGATCCCATCCTTCCTCTTTGGTGTCAAGGCTCACCTCTGAGGTTTGTGGAACTTGGATTCCATGGCCTCTTTTCTTGCTCACCCACCATATCCTAGGGGATTTCAGGTTGCTGCTATGCTGGAGTGGTGCATTAGTGCCCCTAGATCTCATATTGCCTGGCCGTACATGGTGGCTTTGCTTTTGATGTCAGAATTTATCTACGGAGTTGGTCATGTTGCCCCGTTCTGGCTAATGTCTGTTATCGATCCCCTTCATCGAGGTAATTCTCCATCTGCACTAGCGCTGGTGGAGAATTTTATTAGCATGGATGCCGCTATCTCTTGCCCTGATCAATTCATGCTTCTTGAGGTAGACCAGTAATGATCACTTATTGATTTCCTCATTTTTTGGCTTGCTAAATAAGCTTTTACTTCAAGTTTGGCTATTGGAGAAGCTTTCTCTGATTGGTGATCCCTGAGGAAACCCTTCCAATTACTCACCCATTACGTACAAGCAGGGGTTGACCACTGAGGGACACTCCCAGATGACTGAGGAGAATTGGATCTAAATATTCGGTACGCTTTCTGATGACAGGATCCGCTGGCTTTGTCCCTAGTGGGAAATTACTCACATCGCAGTCTTGATGTTTGAAGATGGGATTCTATTGATGGGCTTGTACCACACCACCTTTGACTCTCCTAGTCGTATATGTAGGCAGTACGGGAGATGTCAAAGGATATCATGTGACATATGCACCTTCCGGGTTTCAGAGTGGCATCATTCTTGGCCAGACAGGTTACTGGTCTTGTGGAGTCAGCACACTCGATTTACTCATCTTGATTATGGGGCAATCAATACTACAAAGATTGATAGGTTCTACCGTGGATGGTTAGGAGCGATTAGGTCTCTGACAGACCCTGGGGGTTATGTTTGGGTGATACGTGAGTGGTTGAGAGAGGAGGACGGACTGAGCCCTTATGATCGTGGATAGAGCTGGCTTGATGAATTGTAAAGAATGATGTTATTTTAATAAAAGAAGAAAACTAATCAACTTTTGCTTAGAGTATACCAGTGTGGTATGACTCTATCGGATTTGTTTGTCTTTTCTTTTCCTAATTACAAATTATTG
>CATIWQ010379406.1:0-32598 GCA_949673415.1 Euphorbia schlechtendalii
ATATATCCCAAATGGGATTTCTTTCGCCCTGGCCAAACTTTTTTTACCTTTTTTGGATTTTTCGAGTTTTTTTTATAAATAGTCAAACTTTTTTGGATTGAAGGGGGCTCGAAATTTTAGACAAAAAATTAGATTTTCAGAGAAAAAGACAACGAGAAAAACATCAAAAATATTTTCTTTCAATTTCTTTTGAATAATTTAGATCCAAAACACATTTGGATCACAAATCTTGATTATTTTCAGATCATTCTTCTTCCTACAATTCTCATAAATCCTCAGATATTATCGGGTCTAAAACAAATTTAGAACCTGGGTCTGATTATCTTTTGGATAAATATTTTCTTCACAAATATTAGGATCCAAAAGACGTTTGGACTCCAAATTTTAATTATTTTCAAATCTTTTTTTATCTACTTTTCTTTAAATATCCTCAGATATTCTCGGGTCTAAAACAAATTTAGAACCCGAGTTTGATTATCTTTTGGATAAATAAACACTTGATTTTCCAACCAAACACTTGATTTTCCACATTAAATCACAATAACTACAAAAAGGAACGAGGAACGCTCCCGGGGATCGAACGCACTTACCGAACTGGATTCACGCGAAAAGGGTAAAGTCTCTGAGTTCCTAGAGCTACTTATTTCGTGCTCCTCTTCTTCTTTTTAATTTCTTTCCACATGTGAACCTAGGAATTATTTTATTTTATTGTAAATATTGTAATTCTTTTCTTCTTCTTTTATTTCTTTTTTTAATTTTTGTATTAGAATACCCCCACGAAGGGAATATAATATATTCCCGGATAACAGACCTCTTAATTTACCATGCGATCACTTTCATTAATTAAAATTGATCAACTAATGTGCTAATAAAACAAACGGTTTTATTAAATAACAAACACTTTATCGCGATTGATTTTTTTTAGGCTACACGGGCCTCACTAAATTCAAAATCGAACATATGTGATATCCCCTCTGTTAACCCTTGTGGATGTAGGTTAGATGTATGTTAGGATTTTATCCCGAACCCGAATCTCTGTGTCTTGGTGGGCCGTCCCCCGGATGTTAAGCCTCACAGGACTCTAATTCCTAGAAAGAGCTAATCCAGGTGGCGACTCCACACTAAGAAATGGCGGATTCAGGTTCGAACCGATCTAAAACATTTTTGCCTTTTTTTCTCTTTCAGCCTTTTTCCCGGGTCCCCGACCCGGTGCACCTTTTTTCAAACACTCCGGTGGACCGCGCTATGAAATTGCATGCTCTCAGCTCACCACTCCATGTCTTCTGCTCACAACCGGCTTATTAGAGTAGTCGATGCATGTAGATTTCGATGAAACTAATAATGTAGATTGTTGGCCATCTGATGAAGACGAAGGAGCAAACCAGCAAGGAAATCAACTTAGAATGCCACTCTCTATGCTTCCCAACCTAGCACAAGAGCAAGAAGTTAAGGAAGTTTAAGCTTACGAAGATCTTTCAATCAACTTCGATGAAGCAGAAGATCAACCTCAGCCTCAATAACCAAGTGAAGATAATCTTATTGTATATCGATTCTTCCAAGAGAGATTAGAACTCATCGTAATCACCCACTTGAAAGCATTTTAGATGATGTTAATAATCTAGTGATAACATGATGAACCCAAAGGAAATGATTACCAGATGATCATGATGCAAGAGGAATTGGATCAGCTCAAACGCAATGATGTTTGAGATCTAGTTCCTAAACCCAAAGGAAAATCAATCATCCACACCTAATGGGTTTTCAAGAATAAGCTTGATGAAGATGACATTGTTGTCAGAAACAAGGTCAGGCTTGTTACTCAAGGCTACAACTAGCAAGGAGGCATAGATTATGATGAAACATATGCTCATGTAGCTCGACTTCAAGTGATTAGGATCCTATGTACTTTTGCATCCCATAAGAACTTCAAGCTATTTCGAATAGACGTCAAGAGTGCGTTCCTAAATGGCTTCATTCAAGAGGAAGTATATTTGCGCCAGCCTCTAGGCTTTGAAGACCCGAAGAATCCTGAACATGTCTTCAAATTAAAGAAATCTCTTTAAGGATTAAAGTAAGCTCTTAGAGCTTGGTATGAGAGGCTGATCAATTTCCTTCTTAGCAAAGGCTACGAAAGAGGAAAAGCAAATACGACTCTGTGTATCAATTGAAAGAAGGAAGATGTGTTGCTTGTCCAAATCTATGTGGATGACATCATCTTTGGAGCAACTAACGAGAAGCTTTTCAAGGAGTTCAACAAGAAAATGAAGAGTGAATTTGAAATGTCAATGATGGGAGAGCTCAACTTTTTCCTTGGACTACAAATCAAGCTAACTGAAGATGGAATTTTCATTTGTTAAGCTAAATATGCCAAAGAAGTCTTGAAGAAGTTTGTTATGAAGCATTTAAAGCCAATGTCCACTCCCATGGCCACTTGACATGGCCACAATTCCAGAACCGTCGATTCCGTTTTATAGTTTTCATGAACCTAAACCTAAACCTTATATAGGGTGGAACCAGTAGTTTTGTTTTGTAACTACCGATTCCGATTCAGGTTAAGACAAGGTTTTGACCTAGTTTAGGTACGGTTCTGATTTCGATTTAAACCTTGATATATGTTAGATATGTAATTTTAGACATTTAAGTTTTAATTAATGTTAATTTTAAACATTTGGGTTTTGATTCATGTTAACATTAATATATGTTACAAGAGAATATATTATCTTAAATATGTAAAAAACATATATTTCTTATTTTAAATCATTACAAATATCATACTTCAACATTAAGTTACTAATTTATTATTTGTACAATGATACAACTTGATTTAAGAAAAGTTAAACTAAAGAAAGCCAGAATTAAAAACTAGTCATGCATGTGCTTAACTTGGGTTAATATCACTTTAATTAATAAATTACATTTTCAATCTTGATTAGTAGAGCCTATAAATAAGACGGCAAATATACATGTCTTCTCACTCATAATCAAACATCTTATAACAAAGTATTACATTTATAGTACTACTCATAATTTGTACATTTTTTTTGTCTGTTTCAGCATACAAATATATGTATATCAAGACATGGTCATGATTCTGGAACTGCCAGTTCCGGTTTATAATTTTGATGAACCTAAACCTAAACATTATATAGGGGGGAAATGTTGGTTTTGGTCTAGTCCAGTTCGGTTGTGACATAGCTTGGTTCAATCAGGTTTAGGCGATTTTGCTTTAATTTGGCCATGTCTAATGGTCACTGACTCAATCTTAAGTAAGGATGAAGCTGGTAAGCCTGTAGAAAGCAAGTTCTACAAAGGCATTATTGGTTCTCTCCTTCACTTAATAGCTAGTAGGCTTGATATTTAATATTCTATGTACTATTGTACATGTTATGAAGATGATCCCAGAGAATCTCACTTAGCAACTGTTAAGAGAAGTCTTCGGTACTTGCAAGGTTCTATCGATACATGTTTGTGGTATCCTAAGAACTCTGATTTCACTCCTAGAGGATTCACAGATGCAGACTATGGAAGAGATAAGCTCGACAGGAAAAGCACCACAGGAGGATGCCATTTCCTTGGGGAAAGCCTTGTCTCATAATACAGCAAGAAGCAAACTTCTGTTGCGTTGAGTGCATGGCGGTAGGAAGTTGCGTTGTACAACTGCTATGGATTAAGCAGCAACTGGAGGATTATGGTATACAATCAAAATGCTTCGAAGTTATGTGTGATAATAAGAGCACAACTGACTTATCCAAGAATCCAGTTCAACATGGTAGGATAAAGTATATACATCACTTCATAAGAGATCATGTGCAAAGGGGATATGTCATACTGGAGTATGTTCCCTTAGAAGAACAACGAGCTGACATTTTCACCAAACCATTAGCAAAGAAGTAATTCAATGTTGTCAGGCAGCTAATTGGAATGGTGAACCCCATGTGAAGAAAATTTGAAGAAAATGGCTAAGTGTTGAAAATCAAGTCTCAACTTAGCCGAATGAGATAACTTGTATTTAACCCTGTTTACTTTTTAAAGTAATGTTGTGAGTTTAATTTCATGGTTAAAACTAAAAAGGTACTTTATCGAAAGGACGCTTTGAATTGGAATCGTCTAAATGTGTAACTCACTATTTTACTAAGTCAGTTAAATAATTGTTAATCTCACCATTTAAATTTTATCTTTGTTTAGGAGAGCGCCATGTATCCGCTGGTTAATCAAAATAGTAATTGAACATGCAATTGTTGCAAGGCAGAATTACAAAACTTAAATTAACCTAAAGATCTCCTAAGCATGCCATGATTGACATAATCTAAGTTAAAACGTTCCATAGATACTTTTAGGTTTATAAAACATTTAAAAGAAACCTAGCATATAAAGATTGAAGCATTTCCAATTGATGTGTTCTTTCTCTCTTTTGGTTACATTGTTCCCTTTCAGTAATTCAGCAGCACTTAGAATGAGCTTCCAAACTAGGAGAGCCTCTAGGATTGATCCACATGGATCTTCACCGACCAAAACCTCGAGGAGGAGGAACCTGTTAGTAGACAGTAACTACTAAACCACTAGAAAACCAATACGAAAATAATCTTGAAGGCTAACTTGAGAACGAACCTTCAAAATGAATTCTTCGATTGTTTAGAAAAACTCATGGAGGATCTTGCACTACAGAGGAAGAATAGAAAATTGAATCCAGAGAGAAAATCTTAGCTCAAAGCTATTTTCTGATGTGTTGTAGTGAGTGAATAATGAGAGGGACTCAAAGCCTATTTATAGGGGAAAAGGGGGAGTGTTAGACTCCCCCTCAAAAACTACATGGGATGGGATAACCCATCCCATGTATATCGGGTTGGCAACCCGTGTAACAAGGACCCACGGGCTAACCCGTGGGTTTCTTCACAAGGCAAGCCCTAATGGGCTTGCATTGTGCAGCAAGTCGGCTTGCAAGCCTTCCCGTGAGCCCAGCTTGTGGGCTTGCACGTAACCCACACTAGCTGTAAGTGGGCTTGCGCAGTAGGCCGGACAAGCGCTGCCTTATCTAGTGCTTGCGGCCTGTAGCCCGCTAGCATGTAGGGACTGTCCCTGCACGCTAGCGGCCCGGAGGCCATTGGCTTGCGGGGCAGCCACACAGGCCCCACTCCGAACATCCCTTGGTTTTTTGGGGACCACTGACAACAGGATAAATCCCTTGCTCACTTCATGCAACCTTTTCCCTATTTTCTCCTTATTCCTTTTAATTATTAATTCGGTTTAACAAATTAATAATTCTTCTAATAGATTCGACGAATTGTATTTTCGACATAGACCTAGTCTATAGGTTCTTTACTTAGTCCGATAAAGACCTAAAGTGTGTGAGCTTATAGGATCCCAAAGTATAGAGTTGGGAGAGGTTAACCTAAACTTGGCTTCCCATCTAGGAACCTTTAGGCTCAGTGTTTCAGACCAATATGGAACCCGATAGCTCTAGATGATCAAATGAGCTTTTTAGCAAATCCCTTGATACTTGGAATGTTACGTGCTTGTGACTTGATCCGGTTCAGCAGTAGTAACCAGTACAATACACTCTTTCCATCAGGTTAAGTACCATCTAATTTATTGAGCTCGGACTAAGTGTTAGCTCATGTAATAGTCGTAGCTATCCTAAAATTAGACTTGTTTACAAAGACCACCACTCAACCAAAATGTATTAAGATTGAGTAGAAACCCATTCTATCAATCTTATACTCTGATCAAAGGTTTATGAGTGTGTCACTTCAACAAGGGGCCCTAAGGTACATCTCCCATTATATCACTATATCAGAAGCGATGGATCCCATCTTGACTACATAGCTTACCAATATGTGATCATCGCTATACCCGTAATCATCCATGTCATCCTCATCGCTAGGGTATGAATAAGTATGACCCAAAGTATAACAACACCTACATAAGGTAACCGATATCTCAGGTCTGAGGATACTTATATTGCTATTACAATAAGACATGACACCAACACATGGATAAAGTTATTTTCGAGTGTTTATCTTATAGCGGTCTTTAATGTATTACCTGAATACATTCATGTGTTAACTCAAGGTACCACCTTCAACTCGTGAGATCGGCTGGTTGGATCTAATCCAAGGAGTAAGCCTACACATGCTAGTTTGTTCATTTCATTGATGTTCAGTCTCTATGAAACTATGACTATTGATATTTAGACCATTCATAGTAACACGTATGTGTGAGTACGAGATTTTGTACCAGCTCGCGTGTTCAATGATGATGACTTTTTTGGGATTTTTAATCTCAAATCACACAATTTTTTATTATATGAAGATCTTCGAATGAGAACGTTCCTCGTTGCCGAATTGTGTTTAGAACTTTAATTATTTTGAAAAAATAAAGATTTTGGTAAAATTTATTAAATAAATAGATAAATAAATTTAAAAATATAAAAAAAATCAGAAAAAAACCTGACTAAACTAGGCTCGTCGAACGTGCGAGCTCGGTGTGTCTACTTGCTGGATTCCAGAGAGCCATGAGGACTCGTTGGAATTTCCAGCCAGCCCCTCATTGGAAATCCCAATGAGGCTCACTGAGATTTCCAACGAGCTCGCTGGAAATTCCAGTGAGGGTCCCTCGCTGGAATGTCCAGTGAGCTTGAAAAACCCCTTTAAATGCCAGGACCTTTTTGGATTGAAGGGAGCTCAAAATTTTCAAAGAAAAATTCTATTTTCATGGGAAACGACAACAAGAAAATATTTTCTTTCAAATAATTCGGATCCAAAATACGTTTGGATTCTAAAACTTTATGATCCATTTCTTCTTCTAAAAAACCTCAGATATTCTCGAGTCTAAAACAAATTTAGTGCATGAGTCTGAATATCTTTTGTATAAATAAACGTTTATTTTCCACACAAACACAACTGAAAAACAAAGGAGGAATGCTCCCAAAGATCAAGTAGATTTGTCTACGTGGATTCGCATCAAAAGGGTAAGCCTTTGAGTTCCTAGAGTTACCTATTCCTGTGTATTATTATATTGTTATATTTTTTTCCTTTTCTCCTGAATTCTGCGACGAACTCAATTTTCATCATCGACCTAGGATTTATTTTATTCCTTTAAATTTTATTTTATTAAGTTTTTTTTATTATTTATTTAATTGTTATTTTATTTATTTTATTATGTAACTTTATTTTACGCTTTTTACGTATTCTTTTAATTTATTTATTAAATTGCGGGAATATTGTAATTAAATACATGTTATAATACCCCCATGAAGGGAATATAATTTATTCCCGGATAATAGGCCTCACTTTTTACCATGTGATCACTTTCACTAATAAAAACAACCAACGTATTTGTAAATAAAATGAATCATTTTATTTCTAAATAAGAATTTTCAATCATCGATGGTTTTAATTAGGCCACACGGGCCTTGCCAAAATCAAATCGAGCATATGCGTACATATTCATGTTGTGTTATATACCCTTTGCTAACCCTTGTGGATGCACGTTAGATGTATGCCTAGGTTTTATTTTCCTTCAGGTATTGCAATTTAAATATTTTTGGGAAATGCAATTAATAGATTAGGAGGGCGGTTGCATCCCCCGAGGTTATGTAATTTTAAATATTTACTTTTCTGCTTTTATTTACTACTTTATGTATGTATTTACTGTTTTCCGCATATACGTGAATAATGCATAATAACTCAAAATAAGACATAAGTGCGAATATGCACAATTAAGAAATACGGTTTTCTATAGATGTAATATAATGTGATCCAGTAAGAAATAAGCAACTTATCCCGAACCCGAATCTCTGTGTCTTAGTGGGCCGTCCCCCGGACTTTAAGCCTCATAGGATTCTAATTCCTGGAAAGAGCTAATCGTGGTGGTGACTCTACACTAAGAGACAGCGGATTTGGGTTTGATCGATTTAAAATGTTTTCGCTTTCTCTACCAACTTTTTCCGGGTCCTCGACCCGGTACGTTTATTTTCAACTTAAACACCCTGGTGGACCATGCTTATCATCCCACGCGCTCTTGGCCCATTGCTCCGTGTCGTCCGCTCGCAGTGGTGACTCCGTTGGGGATTTTTCTTAAACATTTTTTAAAAAGGTTTTAGATTTTGGATAAGTGCCGAAAATTGTTGATCACATTATTCCGTATTTTCTTAATTGTGACATATTCATAATTTCGCATTGCAATAGAAGGGATTAGCCTCGTAAGTCTAAGGTACCCCTATTACCGTGAAGCTTTTTCTTATACTAATCTTCCTCCTTGAGAAAAGATAGCACTTGAGAGGGTGGGACACTTGTTGCCATATCGCATGTACCTCCCTCGTTAGAACCCATTTAGGGAGAGGCTTGGAGTGTATTTTAGTGCAACAAGAACCTTCCACATCAGCAACCCATTTACAAACCTCATATAAATAAGCCATAGGCATTTTCCCTAGGGTGTTACCCAACAAACGACCATGCATTATAATTTTTCTTGCAGGTGCGCTCCGTAGTAGCTTCATGGTACTAAGATTAACCAAACTTAGGATAGAGACTAGCTAAAAACCCTACATGCGGGAGTTGTATGGTTGGATGTTTAGACGTTGCATGCTATGTGCTACATACTTATTATTGTACAAATGTCATACTAACCACGAATCATAGTGCAGACACTTGAACGCACACACTTATAATGTTAAAATGATGTAAAATAGCATCTTCTCATAATCATCGGCTCACACACACTTAAGATTAGACAACACTCGAGATCGTGTTACCCTAGGACAACATGAACTAATTAGAATCATGAAACATCATTTACCCCTTTTCAATGTGATGTCCACTTGACATCCGACCATTAGCTTGTACAGGGCAAACATACCTTTCTTTTACTGCGTGATGTCCACTTGACATTCGACACTTAGCCCACAAGGGGAAATAATATATCCTACACATCATCTTTGAGATGTCCACTTGACGTCCAACTCATAGCCACACGGGACGATCACAATACTACATAGCATAAACGGGGCAAATACCTACCAAAACCATTTTTCCTACATCATGTGATGTCCTTGGTGATATCTGAACCTAAGCCCACAAGGGGTAAACTTATTTTAAAAAAAAACCTTACCTTACCAAATCTTCAAGGGTATATGCTTAATACCTGAACCATCTGCCCACACGGGGCAAAGATTCATGTATCACTACATACCCTTAAATAACGATGACCACACAAGCATCCAACACTTCGCCCTGATTGGGAAAAATAAAAAAATTATTCATTCAATAGCCATATACGGTGGTTATTTTCATCTTATTTAGGTATGTCGCACTACTTACCCTAAATAATTTTGACCTCCTCATTCCATAAGACCTAGTCATAGTACGAAGTCTCAAACTATTAACCTATTACCACACGGTAACTTGGTCACCTCACTTACACCATTCATATTACGATGTCACACAAATATTGTACAAATCTCAAATCCAACCCTCGGTGTTGGATTTTCATTTCCACCTATTTTCTTTTTTACCTAATGACTAACCTATTTGTTTCAAATGGATTGATAAACATATTATTCATCTCACATCATGGCATGCTAACCCTTTGTGAATGTAGATATAACATTAGCATCTCACGCATTTTTTGCATCACAAATCATGTCATGAATCCCAAATGCATGGTCTGATCTTCTACTTATGTATCGAAGGGGCTTGGAAAAAGCCTACTTGTCACTAGGTCCGCATTTTCCTAATCGTGACCAATCTAGAGGGGGTTCCGTACACTGACTCAAGTGAAGACTCGGGTTCCGATTTAGATTCAGTTCAACATACATCTTTCATGGCCAATTCACAAGAAGAAGGTGCAGGGGAGGATCAACCTATCTTCACGGGACAAAACTCTTAGCAGACACATCAGTCGTCGGTGAGCACCGAGATTACAGATGCATTGAACTCCTTTGCAAATAGCAAACAGCTAGCATCGCTTCTTCACAAACATGCTGGGAGAGCTCAAAATATGGTGTCTAGCTTAGAGGTCACCCTTAACAATGGCAATCTAACTAGATGGCCTAAAACAGGGGGACCTCCATCCTCACACATTGTGCCACAACTCCTACTACCTTTTATCAATTCGGGGCAGGGCAAAGTCAGCTGAACCGGAACCAGGCTCAAATTGGGTAGCCATGATATAACTTTGCCAATCCTTCCCAGAATCAATTCTTCTATTGACTAATCGAGCAGCCGGCACTCGCACCAGTGCTTTTCTACCAAGGAATGACCCAACAGCCTATTCCTAGTTAGAGAATGTTAATGGCCTCACAATTCCAGGAACCTCAACTGCCTAATTTCACGGCCTTTCCCCAGGGGTAATATGGCATTTATCCAAACACTAGGAACGCCATCCTTCAACAAACAGGCATGGTAGAACTGTGGCAACAATTCTTGGCTACTCACGGTGGCCATCTCATGAACACATACGTCGCACAGCCAACAATCAGGGATGAAGATAGCTTACACCTAAACTTCAAAATACCGCAGTTTAAAAAGTATGTGGGATTTAGTGACTCGTGCACTCACTTAATGCATTATCAAACGGTGATGAGAGCATTAAGGGTCAGCGAACAGATGATGGCTAAGCTCTTTATCATCACCTTGGGCCACCTTTTGCTGGACATTGTTATTGATTGGAATAACCTTGCTCAGGCTATGATGGGACAATACGGTTTAAACACTTAGATGGAAACCATGATGGAACATCTGGAGGCTATAAGGTAAGAGCATGGTGAGAGCTTCAAATCCTACTATGCATGTTGGATGGTCATACAAGTGTGAGCATATGATTTTTACTCCCGACTTGCTAGTTCAATGATGAAGTTGTAAATTTTCCCTTGTTAGCATTTCACATTTTGTAGGGTCCTGAAATCGTTCGAAAATCATCTGCCTTGTTTCTTTGGGCCTCCTTTCCCTTTAAAAAGCCCAAGCCAAGAAAAAGCCCGCTGCTTTATGCAATATCGTTAATGATATTGGTAATATCGTTAACGATATTAACGATATCGTTAACGATATTAGCTGATATCATGAACAATATTAGCCGATATCGTTAATGATATCACCTTTACAGGCAGACAAACATGCTGCCAACCCACTAGTGAGTGGAAGAAATAATGCAAGGGATAAAATAAGTGGGTGAACCACTTTGACAAGTGGGAAAACTTTTCGATTGAAGGGAGCCCATAAGAATGGAGCTAAGTTTTAGTCACAATGGGGGAGCTCAGATTTTTCAGCCAAGAACAAGGAAGAAACAACCAAAGCAAAAATCAAGTGGAGAGCTCTCACAAAAAAAAAACCGAAAACTCACAAGTTTTAGTTTTTAAGTGTTTTCAAGCCTAAATCTAAGGGAAGAAGGACTACTAATTCCTCTCTTCCTCTCCTTATAAGCCATATCCCGGAAGCTTAGCCTTCCCGCCAAGAGGAGATCTCTACTCTCCATTTTCGCCAAAAACTGCAAGGGAGGAGTCAAATCATTTGAAAACCTGAAAAGGCTAATCAATGGGAGGAGTCAAATCATTTGAAATATTTATACCCCTGTTAAGTTCATAAATGAATTGTCATTTTTGCTGAATCTTTATGCATATGCTTATTTTGATTGCTTGCATGTCAATGGTAGACTGTCGTAAGTAAACATCCAAAAAAATAAATAATAATAATAATAATAATAATAAAGAAATATGAGTATGCTGGATTGAAAACCTGAAAGGGCAGGCGGTCCATGCAAAAATTAAGATAAGGTTCGATAGATTGAAAATCCGCAAGGGCGATCTATGCCAAACTTAGAACCAAACCAATGTCAAAATCATCATCCCCTCCTCGAAACGATACGTGTACGGCATTATATACCTCCAACACTTCAGACAAACGGCTTTTAAATGATCATCGCCAACACAGTGCAGAACCAATGACTCATCCAGACTCTCCTCAAACTAGATCCAAGCTTTGAACTCGAATCTGATTCAACAAACCCATGGTCGTGGCTCTGAGGTAGTCATCCATGGAATCCCTAATAAGACAAATCCTGGGGGCACTCATGCACCAGCATAAGAAGGTATCAACTTGGAAACCTCCGAAAGGCCCCTCACGCAATGAAGCTTCTGCTATGGACCGGGCCCAATACTCCAAAACCAGCAATGCCTGCAACAAACAAACATACATCATATGATAAATGTTATTCATGCATAAAGTCATTCATACATGCATACCCATCATGTCACTTACAGGTCAAGGCGATGCTATAACCGGGGCAATACCATTCCGACGAGAAAAGAACCTCCACCTCCACATGAGGAACCTACAAACAAGATAATGGCCCACTCAAGTCATTTCAACTTTTATCAAATTCAAGCCTACCTCGTCCTCCTTCAAGCAGCATTACAACATCACAAAAGCCTCCCAAAATAATGGAATGCCATGGGACATCCTCAAAAATCTCAAAATTAAATTTCTTTAGCTCTCATGGGCCTGAAGAAAAATTTCTCAGAACCCTCATGTTTTAATTCTTGATTGAAGGAGAAAATTTTTTTGCTTTCAACAATCTCATTCAAGGAATTAAAACATATATCACAAGTATCTACTAATTAAATTCCTCATTCTTGTAAGTACTCCTTCAACTCACAAGGGACCGCTACGGTCAACCATCCCACGATGGATTTCAACGAAGACACACAGCAGTCAACATATCATCAAAGTCATGGAGTACACGGCTTTCATCCTTTCCCTAGTAGTTCTGAGGGTCACAGTCAACCCATGGTCAACTCACAAGGGGCATCCACCGTGGACTTTCTACAGTCCGCGTACCCTTCGATACATCCTACAGTCTGCGTACCTTTTTAGAATCCTACAAATAACAGACTTTCTACAAGTCCTAATTACAATCAATGAACTTCCTACAGTTCACCTCCCTTCAACTTTTTACAGCCGACCGAACTCCCTATAGTTCACCTTTTACCCCGACTTTCTACAGTCAAACCAAACTTCTCACAGTTCACCATTTGAAATTCTTATAGTTCGCCATTTTTTTTTCTTTCAAGCTTCTTACAGCCGAACGAACTTCTTACAATTTGTCATATTTTTCAAGCTTCTTGCAACCGAACGAACTTCCTACAGTTCACCTTCCATCGACTTTCTACAATCAAACCGAACTTCTTACAGTTCACCACTTGAACTTCTTAAAGTTCACCAAACAAACTTCTTATAGTTCGCCATACCTTCAGACTTCTTACAGTAGAATGAACTACCTGCAGTTCGCCATACCTTCAGACTTCTTATAGTCGAATGAACTCCCTGTAGTTTACCATACCTTCAAACTTCTTACATTCGAATGAACTCCTTGCAATTCACCATACCTTCAAACTTCTTACAATTGAATGAACTCCCTGTAGTTCACCATACTTTTAAGCTTTTTACAGCCTAATGAACTTCCTACAGTTCACCATTTTACGCCTTGTCTCAGCCTTTTACGGTCAGCGAACTTCCTACGGTCCACATCATCAGTAGGCTTCTCATAACCTACACACGGGACTCTCAACCAGGAGAACATATATGCTCGGTCAACGTTCTCTCCCCAACGGTTCTGACGGTATTAACCAACCAAAGGTCAACCTCCATGGGGGCGGTCATTGCTAACTGGGTAATTCACCACGGGGCATCAAGAGACCAATTCCCAAAGGACACACCAAGAGGAAAGCTTCCAACCATCATCCCCAAGGAAGTGCAAACCGTGACTTGGTAGATATTATCTCTAAACCCCGCTGCTCTTTCAATCATGGGACCATATTGATCTCATATCAGCAGTGATCCCATGAGGGGTAGTCTGTGAGCATGAGATTTTTACTCCCGACTCTCGAGTTCAATGATGAAGTTGTAATTTTTCCCTTGTTAGCATTTCACATTTTGCAAGGTCCTGAAATTGCCTGGAAATCATCTGCCTTGTTTCTTTGGGCCTCCTTTCCCTTTAAAAAGCCTAAGCGAAGAAAAAGCCCGCTGCTTTATGCAATATCGTTAACGATATTGGTAATATCATTAACGATATTGTTAATATCGTTAACGATATTGGTAATATTGTTAACTATATTGGTAATATCGTTAACGATATCATCAATATCGTTAACGATATCACCTTTACAGGCAGACAGAAAAAGAAATTTCTACATTATTTAGTCAAAAAACCAAACTGTCACCCAAAAATTTGAACTTTCTCCTCCCAAACACCCTGTCAATATGCTGCCAACCCACTAGTGAGTGGAAGAAATAATGCAAGGGACTAAATAAGTGGATGAAACACATTGAAAAGTGGGAAAACTTTTGGATTAAAGGGAGCCCATAAGAATGAAGCTAACTTTCAGTCACAATGGGGGAGCTTAGATTTTTCAGCCAAGAACAAGGAAGAAACAACCAAAGCAAAAATCAAGTGGAGAGCTCTCACCAAACAAAAATTGAAAACTTACAAGTTTTAGTTTTTCAAGCCTAATTCTAAGGGAATAAGGACACCTACCTCCTCTCTTCTTCTCCTTATAAGCCATATCTCGGAAGCCTAGCCTTCCCGCGAAGAGGAGATCTCTACTCTCCATTTTCGCCAAAAACCGCAAAACCGAGCCAAAGAAACGAGAAGGACTTTCCGGGTACTTTCGTAGACCAAAAAAGTGGATTCATGGCTATGGGGTAAGCCTCTGAGTTCCTAGAGTTTATTCTTACATTCATGTGCTTTTCTTTTTGAAGTTTGGTTTTCTTTTCGGTTATTTTCAGTTATTTCCTCTTTCCGTGCACCATTCTGTCTTCTACAATTTTTAGTATGATTTCGAATCTATTTGGGTATTTTCTTTACATAGACATATTCTAAACATCTTGAGCTTTCTGGAATGATAAAGATCATCAAAATTCATTAAGTATAGCGAAAGTTATGATCATTTGAAGTTTTGGATTTTGTTTTTTGCTATTTTCATGCAGGCCTGGAAACTCAATATTGTTAACGGTATCACCTGATACCGTTAACGATATTGCCTCCTGCTATTAACGATATTATCCTGGCAGAATGCAGTTTTGCTTTGTTTCTCTCCGTTTTGAATCGTTTAAGCCCGGAATGACCCGCTGAGACCCTTCTGACTTTAGAAACACATCATTGGGGGTAACAAACTTCCAAATTGTAATTATTTAGGTTTTATAAATGATTTATTAATGAATTAATATGTTAATTGAAGCTCAGAGTAGCAACGGAAGCACTTCGGGTCCTTCATATCAATATCGCCCTTCACAGGAAAGTCGATAACGATATGAATGACATTGTTACCATTGTTAACCCAAACGATGTCTATATTATTCATTTTGGCCTAGATTTATCTTTCTAAATATTATTTTAGGTCAACCCCATGAAGGGAACAAAATGTGTTCCTGGATAACAATCTTCACCACTTTGCTATGCGATCATTTTCACTAATAAAAGCGACCAACATACATGTAAATAAAAATGATCCATTTTTCATTTTAACAACTTTAAACCATCGATGTTTTGATTAGGCCACACGGGCCTCGCTAAAATCAAATCAAACAAACGTGCCATATCTTGTGCTAACCTTTGTGGATGCAGTTTAGATGTATGCCTAGGGATTTATCTTCCTTCAAGTATTGCAAGTATTTTTACGGGAATTGTAATTAATAGATTAGGCGGGCGGTTGCATTCCCCTAGTTTTGTAATTTATTAATTTACTTTTTCGCATTTACTTAATGCTTGATGTATGGATTTACTGCTTTGCGCATGCGCATTAAATCATGCACTTCAAACTCAATACGACTTAAGTGCAAATATGCACAATTAAGAGAACACGGTTTTCTGTAGATGTAATATAATGTGATTCAATAGGAAATAAGCAACTTATCCCGAACTCGAATCTTTGTGTCTTGGTGGGCCGTCCCCCAGATGTTAAGCCTCACAAGACTCTAATTCTTGGAAAGAGCTAATCTAGGTGGTGACTCCACACTAAGAGATGGTGGATTCGGGTTCGAACTGATCTGAATAAACATTTTTGTCCTCTCTTCAAAACCTTTTCCCAGGTCCCCGACCCGGCGTGCATCTTTTTCAAACACCCCGGTGGACCGCGCCTCTCATCTCCACGCGCTCTCAACCCACCGCTCCACGTAGTTCGCTCACAATAGGTCAGGCTTCAGGCTCGCTTAAGTCTACCGGAGATGATAACTAAGCTTCTGGATGGTGCACTGCCATTATACAGAAACAAGTTTAGGCCAGACATCTTTTCAAGCTATCAAGAATTATTTGAGAAGACGGATAGGATGGAGCACTTTGAATCCATGGACACATCTGAGGGGAGCTAGAATAACCCATGATTGTTGATGTGATAAATTAGCATTTACTTACTTTGCCCACATGGCCTTTGAATTTTCGAATAAATTGAACCTTGTTTATTTGCTTGATCTTCTACTGATGACATCATGCATTCTCATAAGCATATACATAATGTTTTTGGCACATGTGACTCATCATGTCGTGAAATTAATTTGGGTATAAATGGATTCCCCACAATTACAATAAATTCAAATGATTTGACTCTTGAGAGAAAGTCAGAGACAAACACATGTACTTAGACAACGTGTGATAGCATTTGCATCATCCTACAAAGATGAAAGAATGATAGATAGATCACCAAGCACGAAACGTCCACTGACTACTAAATCATTCACGCAAAGATCAAATTGATCAAAGCCAGAATGGGGCCACAACATCAACAAAGCAAATTGAAGTCAAGAAAATTGCAACACAAAGAAGGAGTTAGATTGTTGAATACTTCAACAACTTCATCACATAGTCCACCAACACTTATGAGCCGATCACTACATTACGGAAGGAACATCATTGAACAAAAATCGTTCACCATCAATGGAATCAAGCTATTAGATCTAATCTCTGACATATCACCTATCACTGGAGAACAATTGAACTCAAATGGAAACGTTGATGATCAAGACTCATCATCACATACACCTCAAGCGGCACGAGCACCGACCAATCTCGATCAAAAATGTTGAACGAGGCAACTTGAAGTTATGGACAAGACAATGATAGATCTATCAAATCAACCAAGTCTTGCACAAATGTTATCACATATAGGTGAAAGAAATAAATCGGTAAAAAGCATTACCAACAAAAAATAAATTAGATTATCAATTAACATTTTATTGGTTAAGCAAAATATAAGGCTTCTTTTAAAAAAAAGAATAGTCCGCTGAGCTGAAAACCTGAAAAGGGCAGCTCAGGCAAAACTTAGGACATCGAGAGAACTACATTGTTAGAAAACCTAAGAGGGCTAATCAATGGCAGGAGTCAAATCATTTGAAACATTTATAACCCTGTTAAGTTCCTAAATGAATTTTCATTTTTGCTAAATCTTTATGCATATGCTTATTTTGATTGCGTGCATGCCAATGATAGAATATCACAAGTAAACATTAAAAAAATAAAAAAATAATAAAAAAAAAGCAAAAATGAGTTTGCTGGATTGAAAACCTGAAAGGGCGGTCTAGGCAAAAATTAAGACAATGTTCGATAGATTGAAAACCCATAAGGCAATCTATGCAAAAATTATGACCAAGCAAAAATTAAGACAAGGTTCGATAGACTGAAAACCCATAAGGGCAGTTTATGCAAAAATAAGAACAAGACAAATATCAAATTCATCATCTCCTACTCAGAACGGTACGAGACATCCTATACCTCCAAACACTTTAGGGAAATAGCTTCCAAGCGATAATCACCGACATAATGTGGGATCAATGAATCATCTAGATCTTCTTCAGACTAGATCCAAGCTCTGAACTCGAATATGATTCAATGAACCCATGGTCGTCGCTTTGAAGAAGTCATCCATGGAATCCCTAACAAGATAAATCCTAGGGGCAACCATGCATCAACACAAGAGAAGGCTCTTCAATGAACGAATCCCACACATAGACAAACATACATCATATGATAAATATTGTTCATGCATAAAATCATGCATACAATACATTCGCATCACGTCATTTACAGGTAAAAACGATGCCAAACCAGGGCAACACTGTCCCGATAAACAAGAAACTCCACCTCCACTTGAGGAACCTACAAACATAAAAAAAGACGATGACCCACTCAAGCTTAAAGTTAATTGAAGCCTACTGAGGCCTAATTTCAGAAACTTCGCTAAAACACAAAAGCCTCCTAAAACAACGGAGCAATTTTCAGGGCATCCCCGAATTTCCATTAAACTTATTTATTTATCATGTTTTAATATTTGATTGAAGGGGCAAAATTTTTGCTTCGCATAAACTCAATCGAATAATTAAAACATTCATCATAAAATATATTGACATTACACTCCTCCAATTTGTCACAGGGAACAAGTCAATTTCCTACTAAGGAAATTCAAGGTCGCCTTTGAAACAGATTCATGCACCTATCTCCAATCATTCCAAGGGGCACACAATAATCATAGCCGAAGAAGGAAACGGCTACAGACCATAACAAGGACGCCATAGAAAAAAATGGTCGACCCGCCCCCAAGGGGCATCAAGCACCAAGGGATTCCGAAGAAAGAAATGGATAATCCCGCGAGGACATGGCACTTGAAAGGAAGGCCAAGTCATCATCAATCGGAGGCAAAGAAGGCACCAACCACACCAGTCAGGTATATTCTCAATCCCTTCGCTCCATTTGATGTGATCATACTGGTTATACAACCAGCAATTATCACACGAGGGGTAGCTGTGAGCACGGGATTTTGTACTAGCTCGCGCATTCAATGATGATGGCTTTTCTAGATTTTTATCCTCAAATCACACAATTTTTTATTATCTGAAGATCTCCGAATGGGAATGTTCCTCGTCGCCAAATTGTGTTAAGAACTTTAATCATTTTAAAAAAATAAAGATTTTGGTAAAATTTATTAAATAAATAGATAAATAAATTTAAAAATATATAAAAAAAAAAATCCGACTGAACTGGGCTTGCCGAACAGGTTAGCCTTGTGCGTCGGCTTGCTGGATTCCAACAAGCCCCTCGTTGGAATTTCTAGCAAGGCTTGCTGGATTCCAGCGAGCTCGAAAAACCCCTATAAATGCCTGGACCTTTTTGGATTGAAGATAGCTCGAAATTTTCAGAGAAAATTTCTATTTTCACGAGAAACGACAACAAGAAAATATTTTCTTTCAAATAATTCGAATCCAAAACACGTTAGGATTTTAAAACTTTATGATTTTCAAATTAACATCCATGTATTTCTTCTTCTAAGAATCCTTAGATATTCTCAGGTTTAAAACAAATTTAGTGCCCGAGTTTTATTATCTTTTGGATAAATAAACATTTATTTTCCACACAAACAAAACTGAAAAATGAACGAGAACTCTCCCAAAGATAAAGCGGATTTGTCGATGTGGATTCGCACCGAAAGGGTAAGCCTCTGAGTTCCTAGAGTTGCCTATTCCTGTGTATTATATTGTTATATTTTTTTACTTTTCTCCTGAATTCTCCTACGAACTCGATTTTCGTCATCAACCTATGATTTATTTTATTCCTTTAAATTTTATTTTATTAATTCTTTTTTATTATTTATTTAATTTTTATTTTATTATGTAACTTTATTTTCCGCTTTTTACGTATTCTTTTAATTTATTAAATTGCGGGAATGTTGTAATTAAATACATGTTAGAATACCCCCATGAAGGGAATAAAAATTATTCCCGGATAACAGGCATCAAATTTTACCATGTGATCACTTTCACTAATAAAAACATCCAACTTATTTGTAAATAAAATGAATCATTTTATTTCTAAATAAGAAATTTCAATAATCGATGTTTGTAATTAGGCCACACGGGCCTTGCCAAAATCAAATCGAGCATATGTGTAAATATTCTTGTCGTGTTATATACCCTGTGCTAACCCTTGTGGGCGTAGGTTAGAAGTATGCCTAGGTTTTATTTTCCTTCGAGTACTGCATTTTAAATATTTTTGGGAAATGTAATTAATAGATTAGGTGGGCGGTTGCATTCCCCGAGGTTATGTAATTTTTAATCTTTACTTTTCCGCATTTATTTACTGCTTTATGTATGGTTTTACTGTTTTCTGCATATACATGAATCATGCATAAAACTCGAAAAATGACATAAGTGCGAATATGCACAATTAAGAAATACGGTTTTCTATAGATGTAATATAATGTGATCCAATAAGAAATAAACAACTAATCCCGAACCTGAATCTCTATGTCTCAGTGGGCCATCCCTCGGATGATAAGCCTCACTAGACTCTAATTCCTGGAAAGAGCTAATCCAGGTGGCGACTCTACACTAAGAGATGGCGGATACGGGTTTGACCGATCTAAAATGTTTTCCCTTTCTCTATCAACTTTTTCTGGGTCCTCGACCCTGGTGCATTTATTTTCAACTTAAACACCCGGTGCACTCCACTTATCATCCCGCACGCTCTCAGCCCATCGCTCCGTGTCATCCACTCATAGTATGTGCAGTTATCACATCACATAGCTCCCACTATGTCCGCACACTTTTACGCTATGAAGTAATCATGGATTTTGTCTCATCAATGCGCATATACTTATTAAATATTATACATATATGGTACCAGTGAGATACATTAACAAACAAAAAGCACTGATAAGCAACAAAGATGCCTTAATTATTATTAATAATAATTCGAAACTGTTTGTACATTATAACTAATAAAGATATATTGCCCTAATTACCTCTAGGGCATACATCATGTCTAACAATCTCCCTCTTGCACCAGAGCCAATTGCCCATGTGCCTCATACCATACTCGTTAACATGCTGGTCATGTTTAACTTGAGTTAATGGTTTAGTTAGCCCATCCGCTAGATTCTGATCCATTAGGAAATATTCTAAGCCTATATCTTTCTTGGCTACTATCTCTTGAATGAGATTGTATTTTCTTAGTAAATGTCAATTTTTTTGGCAAGATCGTGGTTCCTTTGCCTAAGTAATAGCCCCATTGTTTTTGCAATAGGCCGCTATTGGATTTACAATGCTGGACACCACAGCGAGATCACCAATAAATCCCTTAAGATAGACAGCTTTGTTAGCCGCTTCTGAAGTAGCTATGTACACAGATTCCATTTTTGAATCGATAATCGTATCTTGTTTGAAACTCTTCCAGATAACTGACCCTCCATTTGACATAAACACATAACCTGAATGGGATTTATAATCATCCCTGTCAGACTGAAAACTTGCATCGATGTATCCCTTCAAAGTGAGATCACATTCTCCATATATTAAAAACATATCCCTAGTCCTGTGAAAGTACTTGAGGATAGTTTTAACGGCCATCCAATACTTCTCACTTGGGTTAGATTGAAATCTACTCGTGATGCTCAACGCATGTTAGACATCAGGCCGAGTGCATACCATAGCGTACATGATGGACCCTATCGTTGAGGAATAGGGTATTCAATTCATGCACAGTCACTCCTCTTGTGTTCTCGGACACTTAGATTTAGAAAGGTTAATCCTGAGAGACATTAGGAGATAACCCTTTCTTGACTGCTCAAGGTTAAATCTAGCCAAAACCTTGTCTATGTATGTACTTTGTGAAAGACCTAGTAGCCTTTTGGATCTATCTCGATAAATCTTAATACCAAGTATAAAAGCTTGATTCTCTGAGGTTTTTCATGGAGAACTTCTTTGACAACCTTGACTTAACTGTATGAAGAAAAGGAAGATCATTTCCTATTAATAATATATCATTGACATATAATACAAGGAAAATGATCGCACTCTCACTAGCCTTTTTATATATATAGGGCTCATTAGACCATAAATGGACTTTTGCAACTTGCATACCTTAGAGCTATCTTTGGACATAAAACCCTCGGGTTGTGCCATATACACATCCTTGGCCAGATTCCTGCTAGAGAATGATGTCTTCACATCCATCTGCCAAATCTCATAGTCGTAATGAGCAGCGATGGCAAGGAGTATCTCGATAGACTTTAGCATAGCCACCGGTGAAAAGGTCTCATCATAGTTAAAGCCTTCTTTTTTACTATACCCTTTTGCAACTAGACTAGCTTTATAGGTAAATATGTTACCGTCCATGTCAGTTTTCTTCTTAAAAACCCACTTACATCCTATGGGCTTAATCCCACTTGGAGAATCAATCAAGCTCTAGACTTGATTTTCGTACATGGAGTCCATCTCCGATCTCATGGCTAAAAGCCATTTATCAGATTTTGAGCCTTCCATTGCCTCTTTTTAAGTCCTAGGCTCATCATCTTCTATAAGGAAGAGATGTTTATCATCAATGATGAGAAACCCGTATCGCTCAGGAGCGATTAGAGCTCGGCCTGACCTACGCAATGTCGATGTTATAATAGGCTATTCCATGCATACACTATCTTGTGTAACAGGTGTATGTTTAATCAGTTGATTGTCTGTTTGATCTTCCTGAGTGCTTAACTCAAGAGTGCTCCCACTAGCTTTCGCAAGTACATGCTTCTTCTCGAGGAATTGAGCATTTATGGAAATAAGGACTTTTTGTTCCTTGGGATCATAAAAGGTATACCTTATAGTCTCCTTAGGGTAACCTACAAATAGACATCTATCAGACTTAGCAGTCAGCTTATCTGAACTTGTCCTCTATACATAAGCAAGACATCCCTAAACTCTCAAGTTAGAAAGAGCGAGTTTCTTACCATACCATAACTCATATGGAGTTTGATCAACTGATTTAGAGGGCACACTATTTAGAATATAAACTACGCTCTCAAGTGCATAACCCCAAAAAGATCTACCGAGTTCTGCTTGGCTCATCATGGATCGAACCATATTGAGTAGGGTTCGATCTCTCCTTTTTGACAATCCATTATGTTGTGGTTTGTAAGGAGGTGTCCACTGGGATAAAATACCATTATCCCTTAGATAATCCTGAAACTCTTGGACCACATACATCGGAATGTATTATTTCCAAAATACTAGTGGCACACTGACCCTTTCCTTTGAAAGGTTTCTTAGTCATCTTCCCTTTTAAACAAGGTTCGCATACGTAATAGGATACCCATTTCATTGGGCCTAAGTCTCCACATTTGTGCAACTTAGTTAAGCGAGTCTCATTTATGTGGCCTAGACGACAATGCCATAAGTATGAGGATTTCTCATTATCTAATTTTGATTTCTTAACAATGTTCATATTTAGAATTTCAGTTTTAGTATCTACAACATTTATGCCATCCACAGATATTCCACAAGCATAAAGAATATTATCACGCTGAATTTGACATTTATTATTAAAAAAATAAAATTTCAAATCCTTCTGTTGCTAAACGTGCAACAGAAATAATATTCTTAGTGATAGAAAGAATATAATAACAATTGTTCAAAACTAAAACTAGCCCACTATACAAACGAAGGTTATATGTCCCTACAGCTGTTGCAGCAATCCATGCTCTATTTCCAACTCTTAGGTCCATTTCCCTCTTTGCAAGCCTCCTACTATTCTGCAATCCCTGCATAGAAGTACATATATGAGTACCATAACCAGTATCTAATACCCAAGTGGACTCATAGGGAACCGTAGAGAAACTCTCTATCATGAACATACATGAAGTAGATGCCTCACTTGGTTTCTTCTTCACTTGTTCAGAAATATGAACCTTGCAATCCTTCTTCCAGTGGCTGGCCTTGCCACATCGGAAGCAGACATTTGCAGTTCCTTTCTTACTTTTCTTCTTCTTACTGATTTTCTTCTTGGCACACAGACCTTTTCCAAAACGAGACCCACCCTTAGAAGGCTTGGTTTTCTCAACCAAAAGTAAACCCTTAGGATCCTTTAGAATCTTAGTCTCTACTATTTTCAGCATGTTGACCAATTCAGGTAGTGTGGCATCGATCTTGTTCATGTATAATTAGTCACAAATTGTGAATAAATATTAGCTAATGAAGTAAGAATCAGATCCACACATAATTCATGATCTATCACAAAACCCAGTTGAGTCAGCTTCCCTTTATAACCTAATAGTTTAAGAGCATGCTGTGGAGTTGAAGTGCCAGCCTGCATTTTTGTTCCGAATAAGAGTTTTGACTTATCAAATCTCTCGAACCTGGCCCACTGTGAAAAGAGCTCACGAAGATGGAGAATCATGGTATCAAGGTCCATTCTCTCATGTTGTTTCTAAAGCTCAAAATTCATGGTTGCCAGCATTATACATGCCGCTGTTTCATGATCTTTTCTATGCTTCTCTCATGCCTCATGTTCATTAGCATCAGTTTCAACATCAGGCTCATCAGGGATGGGATCATCTAAAACATAAGCTATCCTTTCATATCTAAGGATTAACTTCACCGCCCTGAACCAATCAGTTAAGTTTGAACCATCTAATTTGTTGTCAAGAATTGAGCAAAGCTTTATGTTCGGATTAATTGTTCAACCTAGATATAAGATAGAATTTGTTTAGACTTTAGTATATGTACATGCATTTAATATAAGGTATTTTATTAAACACATAATTCGTACTATTTTCTCGACATTTAAATAGTCCCTTCTATTCAAATTCAGGAAATTTGGTCGAACTAATTTTCCTTAGTAGGTATCATCCATAGCCACTCATCATGACCCCCACTATGGAAGGTCAAGCCATAACAAGATAACCATGGTTGGAACCCTTCAATTTGCTTCTCTTGCAATACTAATCCATTTAAGTTCTCTTTCTCGAGATGTGTGTACCCAATTTTATGACTACTCAAATGTGTCTCCAATTCGGCATTAGCTCCAATAATATGGACAACTAACCCTCTTTGGTTAAGGCTTTAACCCCATCTAGTCTCATGACCAAACACATGTTAAAAGAAAGCATGTTGTACATGTTCTTACATCCATTAATAAGGTTCGTATCACGACTTATGATGGGAAGATATTATTGTAGGAATTTCATTGGTGCCACTGGTCTCGCCCTAGTCTAGTTCTTATCTGATGGATACAATTATGAAATAATAATTCTGGGCTATTAGGAATTATTAACTCTAAGGGAACATTCTTTGGACTGGTATATCATAATCATTCCATTATGCCAAGAATCCATATAGCATGCAATTCAAACAAGGTTTATGTTTTAATTCTTGCACCTATGTTTATAAGTTTTAATTTAGAAATTTAAACCACATTTGTAAAACCATATGCGGAATCTAATTCCCATACTAGAAATCAACAAGGTCATAAAAGTCCCTTGGGTACTCTTGAATCTAATACCGATGGTGATTTCCAAGTAGGAGATGCCTCCTTAAAGTGAATGAGAAGCCTTGTCCAATCCTTGCCAAAATCACCACAGGTACTTCGATTCGTTGTATCACAGACAATTATGATTTAAAGATTGTGTTCTTTAATTAAGTGAAGTACGGGATGACCCTCAATTAAAGTATTTACACGTGTGATAAAACATTGCTAATTTTATATGATAATCACCTTGACTAATTTTGAGCAAAACCTTAATCTAGTTATCACATCATTTTCTATAACAGGTATTGAACCCTATGTCATGCATAGTATACTTTAATCAATTCATAGAAAATCACATTTAACATATTATTATCAAACATGCATATCATAAGGAAGACTCTGATACCACTGCTGGTTAATCAAAACAGTATTTGAACATGCAATCGTTGCAAGGTGGAATTTCAAAACTTAAAATTAACTAAAGATCTCATAAGCATGCCATGATTGATATAATCTAAGTTAAAACGTTCTAGAGATTCTTTTATGTTTATAAAACATATAAAAGAAACCTAGCATCTAAAGATTGAAACATTACCAGTTGATGAGTGCTTTCTCTCTTTTGGTAACGATATTCCCTTTGAGTATTTCGGCAGCACTTACTTAGCATGAGCTTCCAAACTAGGAGAGCCTTTATGATTGATCGATACAGATCTTCATCCACCAAAACCTTGAGGAGGAGGAACCCGTTAGTAAACACTAGCTGCTAGACCACTCGAAAACCAACCCAAAAATAATCCCGAAGGCTCACTTGAGAAAGAACCTTCAAAAATAATTAATCTATTATTTGGAGAAACTCGTTGAGGATCTCACACAACAAAAGAAGAAAATCAAAGCAAATCCATAGAGAAAATCTTAGCCCAAAGCTATTTTCTAATGTGTTGTAGTGTGAAATTAATGAGAGGGGCTCAAAGCCTATTTATAGGGAAAAAGAGGGAGTGTTAGACTCCCCCCTCAACAACTACATGGGATGGGATAAAACCCATCCCATGTATATCGAGTTAGCCGTGTGAGTCACAAGGACCCGCGAGCCAACCCGCAGGTTGCTTCACAAGGCAAGTTGGGCTTGTGGGCTTTCTCGCAAGCCCAGCTTGTGGGCTTGCCCGAAGGCCGCACTGCGCGCAAGTTTGCTTGCTCGGGAGGGCGTACTTGTGCTACCTTAAGCAGCGCTTGCAGCCTGTAGCTCGCTAGCGCACGCAGGCTGTCCCCTTGCGCTAGCAGCCCGCAAGCCCATTGGCTTATGGGGCAGCCTCGCAAGCCCCACTCCGAATATCTCGTGTTCGTTTGGGGCCCACTCGCAATGGGATAAATCCCTTACTCTCTTCATGCAACCTTTTCCCTATTTTCTCCTTATTCCTTTTAATAATTAATTTGGTTCAACCTATTAATAATTCTTCTAATGGATTCGACGATTTCTATTTTTGGCATAAACTCGATCTATAGGTTCTTTACTTAGTCCGATAAAGACCCAAAGTGTGTGACCTCATAAGATCCCAAAGTATAAGCCCTAGAGGTTAATTTAAACTTGGTTTTTCATCCGGGAACCTTTAGGCTCAGTGTTTCAGACCGATATGGAACCTGATAGCTCTATACGATCAAATGGGCTTTCTAGCAAAGGTGCATGATCTCCCCGATACTTGGAATGTCACGTGCTACTGACTTGATCTGGTTCTGCAGTAGTAACCAATACAATACACTCCTTCCCTCAAGTTAAGCACCATCCAATTTATTGAGCTCAGATAAAGTGTTAGCTCATGTAATAGCTGTAGTTATCCTAGAATTAAACTTATTCACGAAGAACACCACTCAGCCATAATGTATCAAGATTGACTAGAAATCCATTCTATCAATCTTATACTCTAATTAGAGGTTTATGAGTGTGTCACTTCAATAAGGGGCCTTAAGGTACATCTCCCATTATATCACTATATCAGGAGCGATGGATCCCATCTTTACTAAATAGCTTACCAATATTTGATCATTGCTATACCCATAATCACCCGTATCATCCTGATGGCCAGGGTATGAATAAGTATGACCCAAAGTATAACAACTCCTAGATAAGGTAACAGGTATCTCAGGTCTGAGGATACTTGTACTGCTACTGCAATAAGACATGACACTAACACATGGATATAGTTATTTTCGAGTGTCTGTCTTATAGCGGTCTCCAATGTATTACTTGAATACATTCGTGTGTTAACTCAAGGTTTCACCTTCATCTTGTGAGATTGGCATCTTGGATCTAATCTAAGGAGTAAGCTTACACATGCTAGTCTATCCATTCCATTGATGTTTAGTCTCAATGAAACTATGACTAGGGATATCTTGACTATTCATAGTAACACGTATGTCCAATTCTCATACCACATAGCTCCCACTATGTCCACACAATTTTACACTATGAAGTAATCATAGACTTTGTCCTATCAATGTGCATATACATATTAAATATTATTCATATATGATACCAGCGAGATACATTAATAAACAGAATGCACTGATAAGCAACAAAGATGCCTTTATTATTATTAATAATCATTTAAAACTGTTTGTACATTATAACTAATAAAGATATATCCACCAAATTGCTTCTAAGGCATATATCTTGTCTAATAGTATTATCTTGCAAGTTAAAGAGCCTATATAAGAGGTTGTTTGCTGGAGAGAGAAGGTTACCTGCAATTTTGAATTCTCAAGTGCTTTTATTATAAAGAAACCTAATTTCTCCTCTCACAAATTATCTCAACTTGTAAATGGCGAACACCAAGAAAACCCTCATTCTTCAACACGTTTCCAAGAAAACCATGTTTGTGCATATAGATGGCACAACTAAGAAATTTATGTTATCCCATGGAACCATCTTCACCAAGATCGAATGGCCAGAACATCAAGAGTTTGGATAAATGTTTGAGGTAGATTATGATGGCTTGCTAAAAAACAAGACCATGCATAGGGTCATCAGGTAGTAGAAACTCAGCCAATTCCTTCTGCTAATCCTTACTCCATTCAAGGATTTATCGATGTTTTGATGGTGGAGATTAACAATGTCTCCTACTTGATTAGCGCTAAGTTAACTAGCAGTCTTCTCAACATGGCCATGAAAGGGACAAGGCTGGGAAGAAAAGGAGATGAAGAGTAAGTTGTTGTCCTTGCAGATTGGGAACTCCCTACAAACTATGGATATGGAGAAATAACTGCATCAGGAATGAGTTGAGAGGTAAGGGGATGCCATGAATTGTTGGTGAAGCTGATTTTGCCAAAGACTGGGTGTTTGCCACTTTTCTACTGATAATATAAAAGTTCTAAATATGAATAGGTGTTACAGTACCCCTTATCAAATAAAAAAATGATGATAACTGCAAGTATAAAATTGCGATGTAGTTTTAAAAGACATCAATCTAACAGGGAAGCAATTCGGTTCTAAGGATCAACAAGAGTTACAGAACCTTAGAAAATAAAATAAGTTGAAGGTTTTGAATGGTAGACTGATGAATGGATAGATTTATGAACAGATTAGAGAAGATGCAAAGCATATAGATATTCCCTAAGAATAAGTATAACGGAGTAAAATATGCAAAATAATCAAGAATGTTTTATGCACTAGATAACTTCAACAAACTCGGTTCTAGATGCCCAAATATCCTATAATTCATCACAGAGTAACAAATGAAATGACTTTTCGAAATCTAGGGTAAACGAATTATGACACTTATAAAAACTTGGACAACAATAATACTATGCTTAGTATGGGTCGCTCTCACATAGTTATATTTAGCATGTTAACACTCCAAAAATGTTGGCTCACTAAATAGCGTTATAATCACAAATCCAGTGAGTATACACAATCTTGTCAACCCCTAAACTACTCTTAAAGTCAACTTGAAAGCATATAACTTCATTAATATAAGTGACGCAAGACATAATACTCATTATTACACATAGACATATAATAAACTTTGAATTATAACGTATAAGTAGAAAACAAAGTAAAGTTGTAAGGTATGCAAGTGAAAGCTAAAGTTGATTAAAGCGTATCCACTCTTTAATGAGAGTCGTCAATTCTCGCAATTTCTGCGTCTACTTTGAATTCAGTCTCGACTCGTATAGAACCTTCGTTAGGATGCTATTCCTTGTCAATATTGAGTAAATGAATGTTGACGAACATAAACTTTTATTGATAAGTGCTTTGCAATTACACTCATACAACAATTGCTCGAATTTGTGGAGAAATCTTGTGATTGAAACAAGAATCGAATCACTTATACATTTTTCTCTCTAACACTTTAAACTTAGTGAAATCTATATAACTTTCACTCTCTATCTATCATGTATCATGCCATACATGTCATCTCACACCATCTGCTACACGAAATGGTTGATTTGAACCTCTATTTATAGAGTGTGAAAGGTTGCATTTATCCAAACGAATAGTCATGTCCATTGATGAAGGATTGCATCATCTTCAATGTGATTGGATGCAAGATTTCATCCTTATCTTCAATGGACAAGCACCTTTTCATGGTTTTATTGTCTCTAAAAGGTTTCTCTTCGCCTGACAGTTGATGGTGGTTGATTGTTCTTATCCGGAGGTTGAAAGTTGAGAAGAGTTGATAAAACCCATCACGATTCACGAGCATTACATACATGTCATGATCATGGTAGATAGTTGCGAGCATGATTTGGCCAATCTGGAGTAGGAATCACAATCGTGACATGGTCATGACTTATACTTTTCTTCATGATTCTTCTTTGTAACTTTACCGATCTTTGAAAACTTTGATCCTAAGCCTATTCCTTGCATTCCATACATCTTTTTGTACCTTTTTCACTCTTTTTGCATAGAATTCCATCTTTGATCATTTCACTCCCAAGATTCACCTAGTTTCTGCACTTTCATAAAAAACAACTACATATCACGTGAAATCTTTTATATGAAGTATAAAATGACTCTAAACCACATCATTTTATGAGTAAAAATATTAAGATAATAAGTGCAGTTATACACTTCTCACACCCCCACACTTAACTTTTACCTTGTCCTCAAGGTAAACACAACAGAAGTGTATAAAATAGTAATTCAAGTTCGTACCTCATTTGGCGAAAGATAAATGTAGTGAGTACCACATTCCCAAGTTGCATAAGGTTCAAGTAAAGTATACGAAATTTCCCACAAATTAGTAATATGCTATTTATATAGTCCAATTGTATACCTTTTCTACTAATGAAGGGCCAACCGAATTGCTGATAAGTATATAATTACACTTATTATCATAATAATTTTACACATTAAACACCATAGTTTAAGTCAGTTTTATACTTCATATAAAAGATTGCACGTGGTATGTAGTTGTTTTTTACACAAATGTAGGTACTAGGTAAATCTTAGAAGTAAAATGATTAAAGTTGGAAATCTATGAAAAAAGAGTGAAAAAGATGCAAAAAGATGCGTGGAACTTAAGGATTTGGCTTAGGATAAAAGCTGTTGAAGATTGGTAAAGTTACAAGAAGGATTCTGAAGAAAAAGAAAATTCATGGTCGCAACAACCATTCGCAGTCACGACTTAGTATTCTTCAGAACAGAAAGTTGCCAACCAAGTATTCACGGTCGGGACATTTGCTTCGCTGTCGTGACTTTGACGGTTTTTTGGTCAACTCTTATCTTCTTTAAACCGCCAAATAAAATCGATCAATTGCCATCAACTACCAAACCGAAAGACACCTTTTGGAAGTTAACCAATCATGAAAAGGTGCCTTTCCATTGTGGATAAGATCAAATCAACTCAACCAATCATAATGAAGTGATGCAATCTTTTGCCAATGGACACAACTCTTCGTATGGATAGACGCAACCCTTCATACTCTATAAATAGGGCTCCAAACCTCACCAATTTTGTAGGAATGGGTAGTAGAGAGAGTGAGAGCGGCATATATGGTGTTTATATGGAGAGAAAAATCATGTAGAGTTCGTTTCATTCTAAGTTAGCGAGAAAATGTATAAGTGATTCGAACCTTATTTCGATCACTAGATTTCTCTACATATTTGACCAATTGTTGTATAAGTGTAATTCAAATCACTTATCAATAAAAGTTTTTGTTCTTCAATATTCATTTTTTCGATATTCACAACGAATAGCATCCTAGCGGAGGTTCTGTACGAGTCGAGATCGAATTCAAAGCAGACGCATGAATTGCGGGAATTGACGACTCCCATTAAAGAGTGGATACTGTTTGATCAACTTTAGCTTTCACTTGCATACCTTACAACTTTTCTTTGCTTCTACTTATACTTTCTATTTCGAAGTTTATGATATGTCTATGTGTCATAATGTGTATTTCATGTTGAGTCTTTTATATTAATCAAGTTATATGCTTTTAAGTTAACTTTAAGAGTAGTTTCGAGGTTAACGAGATTGTGTATAATCACTGGATCTGTGATTATAACGTTGTTTAGTGAGCCAACATTTTTGGAATGGTAACTTGCTAAATATGGCTATGTGAGAGTGACCTGTACTAAGCATAGTAGTATTGTTATCCAGGTTAATATAATCATCTTAATTCGTTTGCACTAGATTTAGAAAAATCATTTCATGTGTTGCTCTGTGGTGAATCATTGAATATTTGAGTGTCTAGAACCGATTATGTTAAACTAGTCTAGTGAACATAATAACTTTGTGAATTTGCATGTTTTCTTTGCTATACTTATTTCGTAGGAAAAATATCTATATTTAGAATCTCTAGTCTTCCATACATATATCTATCCATTCTTCATTCTAATCATCCCAACTAAAATCAAAAATATTTTATTTTCTTTATTTTGTTTTTCTTGTTAATCTTTAGAGCTAGTCCTTCCCTGTGGGATCGATATCTTTTAAGACTACATCGTAACTGTATACTTGCAGTGGTCACCATTTTTCTATTTAGATAAGCGATACTGACAACACCTGTTTAAATTTTGAACTTATATCCTATCGATAGGAATGTGGGAGATAATGTTTTTGGCTTCATTATTAAATAAAAAATCCTAGGAGTTATTAAAGTCGAAACCTTGCGAACATATCGCCCTCTTCCTTGATTCAAAGTCAAATGTCAATAGACATTCGAGAATCAAATCTCGATTTTGTAAAAAATGCAAATTGACAAATCTTGTAAGACCAAGAGTTGATAGGTATATCTCCATCTCTTCACGGAGATTAAAAGTTTCCAACAAGAAGACTAAATCGAGGAATATCATCTCGGTGATATCCAACTTGTTGAGCTTCTAAAATCTCTTACCCTCTT
>CATIWQ010379453.1:0-33779 GCA_949673415.1 Euphorbia schlechtendalii
GCCCCGCGAGGGTTGCCTAAACCCCTCGCGGGAATCCCCGCGAGGGTTGCTTAACCCCCTCGCGGGGAGTCCCCGCGAGGGTTGCCTAACCCCCTCGCGGGGAGACCCCGCGAGGGTAGGCAAGGACCCTCGCGGGGAGGCCCCGCGAGGGTTGCCTAACCCCCTCGCGGGGAGGCCCCGCGAGGGTTGGTTAACCTTCGCGGGCTGCCTCGCGCGGGCTGCCATGCGCAGCCTTGCGCGAGGTTTCCTCCGCGCGGGATTTTTTTATTTTTTTATTTGAATTTTTTTTTATTTATTATTTTATTATTATTATTTTAATATATTTTTATTTAGTTAAATAATTTAAAATGTCCGAGGAGGATTCCCATATGAAGATCGTCGGATGGTCGAAAATTGTGTGATTCGAGGATAAATTTCCCGAAATGCCGTCATCATTGAACGCGCGAGCTGGTACAAAATCCCGTGCTCACAATAATCATCTTGGAGGTGATACGTCATAATATTTCATCTTAATTCTTGACAAATAGAAGATTTTATTCTATTTTAACCATTCACATTCGCGACATATATTCACGCTCGTGAATTCCCTTGTTAAAATTTTTTGTTTCTCATTTTGCGTAGTAACAATCACGACTGGTGATCACGATTGCGACTTGTGCGGAAACTGTAGTAGTTTGGTAGTTTTCCGACTATTTTTCTCAAACTCTGTATATGTGAGTGCGAATTCTCATAATCCTTCACTTCAGAAATCTAAAAATTCTTTTCCTTTAGACAAAATATTCGTTCCAAACCTTGAAAATCTTTCAATCTTTTTCCTTTTCAAAATGGTGCCCCCTAACAAATCTAATCTTATTCCTCCTTTAACTCTGCAAGAGTGGTATGAAGCGTTGTTTCCAATTTACTCTCAAGAGGAAGGTGATCATTTTGAAACCATCAGAGATGCAGAATTCTTGAGTTCCTATGTTATCCATAGGAATAGTTTCGTTCATTTGGGAATCTATGATAGGGTAATGTATTACCTTAGAATTCTAAATTTCGTTATTTATTCCAACATGATCATTGGAAATAGTGAGGATAATTGTAAGGAGATGCTGATATCATTAGTATGGATGAATGATAAGATAGATTGTTTAGAATATCGTCACCAAGGGAAGAAGCATAAGTTGTCGAGGAAAGCACTGGAGAAGAATTTGGGATTTCCTAGAGATTGTTACTACAAAATGCTTCCTAGTTGGAATCCATTACCAACTTGGAATCGCTTTACCGGCCAAGCCACTAACAGGAATCTACTTATAGCTAGTGGATCCGTGACCCCTGTTTGCTTGCTTTACACTTCTATCTAAGTAGTGCGCTGTTTGCCAGGACTAGTTCCGACATTGTCATTCTCGGAGAATTGTTTATCTTGGAAGTAGTTTGGAATGGCATACCTGTGGACGTATCAGGGATTATGATGGAGACTCTTATATCTACCGCAATTAATCCTAGTAGGAGAGCGTACGGGTGTCGAACTATGGTAAATTTATTATGACAAGTTGGGAGAATTCCCTGTATTGTGGAAGTCTTTACTGATGAAGATGAAATTTCTGACTAAGTGCATTGAGAAAATGGGATAACCTATGATTGGAGATCATAGGATGAGCGAGTAGAAGCCGATAAAAAGGGACAAAGAGAAATCACTAAGAAAGAAGGGAATAGTTCAACCAACCTTAGGAGGAAGTTGAATGACTTAATGGAAGAACATGTCTCTATTCATCGCAAGATTAACGACATCCACAATGTGGTGTATGATGTTGAAAGAGATCTACGGGAGTCACATTATAAGATTGATAAAATGATTGAATCGCTAACTCATGAATAGATCATTTTCTTTTTATTTAGGTTTAGAACCTTGTATAGACTTTTCTTTTCGTGTGTTTGTTTGGTATTAGTTTGATTTTTTATTTCATTATTTGTTTGTAATGTTTGTTAAATTTGAAATGAAAATTTCAACAGCAAGACGTGGAACTTAAGGATTTGGCTTAGGATCGAAGTTGTTTAAGATTGGAAAAGTTACAAGAAGGATTCTTAAGAAAAACACAATTCACAATCGTGACAACCATTCACGGTCGCGACTTAGTATTCTTTAGAACAGAATGTTGCCAACCAAGTATTCAAGGTCACGACATACATTCGCGGTCACAACCTTGATGATTTTTTGGTCAACACTTCTCTTCTTTCAACCTCCGGATAAGAACAATCAACCGCCATCAACTACCAAATGAAAAGACACCTTTTGGAAGCTAACCAATCATGAAAAGGTGCTTTTCCATTGCAGATAAGGATAAAGCTTCTCATCCAATCATAATGAAGTGATGCAATCTTTCGCTAATGGATAAAACTCTTCACTTAGATAGATGCAACCCTTCATACTCTATAAATAGGGCTCCAAACTCACCAATTTAGTGGGAACAAAGGGTGGAAAAAGTGGTGCATGGCATGGTAGACGTGTGTGCATAGATAGAGAATAAAAATATCTAGAATTCGCTACATTCGTAAGTGTTAGAGAGAAAATGTATAAGTGATTCGAACCCTATTTCGATTACTAGATTTCTCTACATATTCGAGCGATTGTTGTATAAATGTAATTGCAAATCACTTATCAATAAAAGTTTTCATTCTTCATTATTCATTTGTTCAATATTCACAAAGAATAGCATCCTAGCGGAGGTTCTGTAGGAGTCGAGGCTGAATTCGAAGCAGACGTAGGAATTGCAGGAATTGGCGACTCCCATTAAAGATTGGATACGGTTTGATCAACTTTAGCTTTAACTTGCATACCTTATAACTTTTCTTTGCATTGCTTTCTACTTATACTTTCTATTTTGAAGTTTATGATATGTCTATATGTCATAATGTGTATTTCATGTTGAGTCTTTTATATTAATCAAGTTATATGCTTTTGAGTTAACTTTAAGAGTAGTTTCGGGGTTAACGAGATTGTGTATGATCACTGGATCTGTGATTGTAACGCTATTTAGTGAGCCAACATTTTTGGAATGGTAACTTGCTAAATATGGCTATGTGAGAGCGACTCGTATTAAGCATAGTAGTATTGTTATCCAGGTTTATATAATCGTCTTAATTCATTTACACTAGATTTAGAAAAGTCATTTCATGTGTTGCTCTGCGATGAATAATTGAATATCTGAGTGTTTTGAACCGAATCCGTTAAATTAATCTAGTGTATGTAAATATCTTTGATGACCTGGCATATTTCTTTACTATACTTTTTCTAAGGGAATATCTATATACTTTTTATCTTTCTTAATCTTTCATACATTTGTCTATCCATCCATCATTCTAATCCTCCAAACTAAATTAAATTATTTTCTTTTGTTCCATTTCTCTTGTTGATCTTTAGAGCTGGTTCCTTCCGTATGGGATCGATATCTTTTAAAACTACATCGCAACTATACTTGTAGTTATCATCATTTTTCTATTTCATAAGTGGTATTGATAACACCTATACTTTAAAGCCAAAACTTGGCGAATAAGTTTTTGGCGCCGTTGCCGAGGATAAGCCTTTCGAAATGTGTATAGCCAAAAACCTCCAGAACAAGTTATTAAACTTATGAGTAGAAAATTGGTGAACACCCGTATCATCCTAATCAAAATGGTATGCATGAGTATGACCCAAAGTATAGCAACTTCTACACAAGTAGTATCTCAGGTCTACGAATACTCGTACTATTATTGTGTTAAGAAATAACACCAACACATGGATATAGCTATTTGTTAGACATGATGTATTCCCCAGAGGTAATTAGGATGATATATCGTAATTAGTTATAATGTACAAACTGTTTGAGATTATTATTAATAATAATAAAGGCATCTTTGTTATTTATCAGTGTTTGTTTAAATTATGTATCTCACCGGTATTATATATATGTGTTATTATATATGTGCATTGTTAAGACAGTCTGTGACTACTTCATATAGTGACAGTGTAGGACATAGTGGCAGCTATGTGGTGTGAGAACTACACACACGTGTTACTATGAATAGTCTGAATATCCCTAGTTATTGTTCCATTAAGACTGAACATCAATGAAGCGGACAGACTAGTATGTGTAGGCTTACTCCTTGAATAAGATCCAAGCAGCCAATCTCATGAGCTGAAGGTGGTACCTTCAGTTAACACATGAATTTATTCAGGTAATACAATGGAGACAGCTATAAGATAGACACCCAAAAATAACTATATCCATGTGTTGGTGTCATTTCTTATTGCAATAACAGTACAAGTATCCTCAGACCTGAGATACCGGTTACCTTTTGTAGGAGTTGCTATACTTTGGGTCATACTTATTCATACCATGGTGATCAAGATGATACGGGTGATTACGGGTATAGTGATGATCACTCATTAGTAAGCTGAGTAGTTAAGATGGGATCCATCACTCCTGATGTAGTGATATAATGGGAGATGTACCTTAAGGACTCTTATTGAAGAGACACACTCATAAACCTCTAATAAGAGTATAAGATTGGTAGAATGGATTTCTAGTCAATCCTAATACATTATGGCCAGTGGTGTTCTTCGTGAACAAGTCTAATTCCATTATAGCTACTGCTATTACATGTACTGACACTCAATATGTTCTTAATAAACTGGATGGTACTTAACCTGATGGAAGGAGTTTATTGCATTGGTTACTATTGCAGAACTGGATTAAGTCATAAGCACATTATGTTCCGAGAATCGAGGGATCATAAGCCTTTTTTAGAAAGCCCATTTGATCGTCTAGAGTTATCGAGTTCCAAATAAGTTTGGAACACTGAGCCTAAAGGTTCCCGGATGAGAATCCAAGTTTTTAGGTTAACATCTAATGGGTCTATACTTCGGGATCCTATGAGCTCACACACTTTGGGTCTTTAATGGATTAAGTAAGGAACTTATATATTGGGTCTATACTGAGAATATTAAGGTTGTCAAAATCTTTGGATAAATTGTAAATTGGTTGGATGAGATTAATAATTAAAAGGATTAATGAAGAATTTTTGGAAAAACTGCATGGACCGTGGTAAGGGATTTTTTCCCGTTGCAAGTCGGCCTCGTGAACACAGGTTGTTTGTGGGTGGGGCTTGCACAGCTGCATCGCGAGGAAAATTTACTCATCGACCACTAGCATGTACTGGTACTAGGCCAATGAACGCTAGCGGGTAGTAGTCCCACAAGCTGGGCTTGCAGAACTGCCCGCAAGCCTGGCTTGTGGGGGCAAGGCAAGCCCATTAAAGCTTTCCTTGCAAATCGCCACGAAGCTAGAGCTCCACTCACCGACCCGTGGGTGGGATGGGAGAAATCCCATCCCACAATGGAAAATGAGGGGAGCTTTTTTCTCCCCTCCCACTATAAATATTGGTCCCTTTCTCCCTTTCAGTTCACTTCAGCTAAGGCTTCCTTTTGAGTTTGACATCTTTTCTTCACCAGATTTTGGCAAGAACCTCCATGAGTTTCTCCAACGTCGCAAGAATTCGTTTAAAAGCTTATAAAATTTTGAAGAGAGTGGTCTTAGTAATATTTGTGAGTTTGTCTTCGAGAGATCTAGCAGCTGCTGTCTACCAACGGGTTCTTCCTCAACAATAGGTTTTGGTCGGTGAAGATCTGTGTGGATCAATCAAAGAGGTTGTCTTAGATTGGAGGCTAGTGCTATAGGAGTACTATGGATTTGTTCTAAGGGAGCGCCGCACCAAAGGAAAGTACGCATCAACTAGTAATGCCCTTAACTTAGATGTTATATTTCTTTTATAAGTTTTATTAACCTATATGCATCTATGAATATCAATCATGGCATGATTAGCATATCCTTTAGGGTTAATTTTAAGTTTTGAAATTCCACCTTGCAACTTTGCATGTTCAATTAATATCTTAATTAACTAGCAATGGTATCAAAGTATACCTTATGCTATGCATGATTGATGATAATATGTTGAAATAGATATTTTCTATGAATTGATTAAAGTATGTTATGCATGACTTAGGATTCAATTCTTATTATAGAAAATGATGTGATAACTAGATAAAGGTTTTGCTCAAACTTAGTCTAGGTGATTATTATATAAATTGACAATGTTTTTACCACACGTGTAAATGCTTTAAATTGAGGGTCATTCCGTACTTCACTCAATTAAAAGAATGAAATCTTTAAATCATAATTGTCTGTGGTACAACGAATCGAAGTGTCCATGGTTATTTTGCAAAGGATTGGACTTGGTTGCTCATTCACTTTAAGGGGGTCTATCTTACTTGGAAATCTCAATAGGTATTAGGTTCAAGTGCCCAAGAGATTTTTATGACTTAGTTGATTTCTAGTATGGGAATTGGATTCCCCATATGGTTTTACAAACATGGTTTTAGTTAAATTAAAACTTATAGACATAGGTGCAAGAACTTAAACATGGACCTTGTTTGTTTTGCATGATATGTGGAGTCTTGACATAATGGAATGATTATGATGTTGTGAACACGGGATTTTGTACCAACTCGCACGTTCAATGATGATATCTTTTTGAAATTTTATCCTTGAATCACACAAATTTTGACTGTACAAATAATCTTCAAATGGGAGCTCCCCTCGTAAAAAATAATGTTTTGGGCCCTAAATAAATATTTAGGACCGTAAAAAATATTTAAAATGCTCAAAGTAAAATACAAAGGCTTGAAATATTTTTAAGGACCTAAATATATATTTAAGGATCCAGAATAATTTAATTAAATCATTTGTATTTTTGAAAGAAAATATATGTATATATTTTAATAAAAAAAAGAGAAATCAAATGTGTATTTAAACTCATTACATAAACAAAGAAATAAAAAAAATATAGTATTGGATTTTTTGGGCAAAGCCCAATGGGGCTGCGCCCGTCGGCATTTATTTTCCCCCTTTTATCCCCTTATAAATAGAGGTAAATTTTTAGTATTCGGGATAGAAAATTTTACAAAAAATATTTTTTTTCTCTCGATAAAACGAACAGAATTTTCACTGAAAAAATATTTTTCTTGATGAAATAATTGCGACTTTTTTTATCTTTCTGTGTGAAAATTCTTTGATTATATTCGGGTCAAAAACAAGTTTGAGTTCAGAATTTAATTATTTTTTTAATCAATTTTCTATCATTTTTTTTCTCAAAAATCCTCAGATATTCTCGGACCTAAAACAAATTTAGAGTCCGAGTTTGAATTTTTTTAGGATAAAAATAACATATTTTCACACAACAATCAAAACAAAAAAGAACGAGAAGTACTCCCGAAAATCAAACGGATTCGTCAACTTAGATTCGCAACAAAAGGGTAACCTCTAAGTTCCTAGAGCTACTTTTTCTTGTGTATTATATTATGATATTTGTTTTCTCCTAAATTCTGAGATGAACTCGATTTTCGTCACCATCCTAGGATTTATTTTATTCATTTTATTCTTTAAATTTTATTTCATTAATTCTTTTTATTTATTTATTTAATTTTTATTTTATTTATTTTATTGTGTAGCATTCTTTTATGTTTTTACTCATTCTTTTAATTTATTTAATTGTGGGACTTTGTAAATAAATACATATTAGAATACCCCCACAAAGGGAATTAAAATTATTCTTGGATAACAAACCTTACCTTTGCCATGCGACCATTTTCATTAAATAAAAATGAGCAACATATCTGTAAATAAAATGAATCGTTTTATTCCAATATAAGAATTTTCAATCATTGATATTTTAATTAAGCCACACGAGCATCGCCAAAATCAAATCGATCATATGTGTAAATATTCATGTTGTGCTATATCTCCTATGCTAACCTTTGTCGATGCAGGTGGATTAGGTTAGATGTATGCCTACGATTTTATTTTCCTTCGGGTATTGCAATTATTTTTCAAAGGAAATGTAATTAATAGATTAGATGAGCGGTTGTATCCCCCAAGGTTTTGTAATTTTTAATCTTTACTTTTCTGCATTTATTAACTACTTTATGTATTGATGTTTTGCTTTCCGCATGCGCGTTATATCATACATTTTAAACTCAAAAACGACATATGTACAAATATGCCCAATTAAGAAATACGGTTTTCCATAGATGTAATTTAATGTGATCCAATAAGAAGTAAGCAACTAATCCCGAACCTGAATCTCTTTGTCTTAGTGGGCCGTCCTCCGGACGTTAAGTCTCATAGGACTTTAATTATTGGAAGACCTATTCCAGGTGGCGACTCTACACTATGAGATGGCGGATTCGAGTTGTGATGATCTAAATCATTTTTGCTTTCTCTTTTAAACCTTTCAGGTCCCCAACCCGATATTTTATTTTCAAACAAAAAAAAACACCCCGATGGACCGCTCTTCTCATCTCAGCGTGCTCTCGGCCTATCGCATCCGTGTCGTCTGCTCACAGTGGCGACTCTGTTGGGGATTTTTCTTAAACATTTTTTTCAAAGGTTTTAGATTTTGGATAAGTGCCTAAAATTATTGATCACATTATTTTGTATTCTCTTAATTATGATATGTTCCTAATAACGCATTGCAATAGAGGGGATTAGCCCATAAGTTTAAGGTACCCTATTACCACAAAGCTTTCTCTTATACTAATTTGCATCCCTATGAAAAGATAGTACTTGAGTGGGTGGAGCACTTGTTGCCATATTGCATGTATTTTAGTGAAACAAGAACCTTCCTCATCATCAACTCAAAAGCAAACCTCATGTAGATAAGCCATAGGCATTTTCCTTAGGGTGTTACCCAACAAACAATCATACATTACATTCTTCTTGCAAGTGTGCTCCTTAGTACCCCTGTGGTCCTAAGATGAACCAAACTTAGGAAGAGACTAGCCAAAAACCCTACACGCGGGAGTTGTACGGTTGGAAGATTGAACATTGCGTGCTATGTTCTTGCTACTTTCGATTCATCATGCATTGTAGAAATGAGCCATGTTAACCATGAATCTTAGTGTAGACACTTGAACGCAAACACTGATAATATTACAACGATGTAACATAACATCCGCGCATCATCATGATGCCAATTCTATGTCACATACACTCAAGATTACATGACACTTGAGATCGTGTCACCCTAGTATAACATGAACCAATTAGAGTCATGGAACATCATTTACCCATTTTTCAACGAGATGTCCACTTAACATCCGACTCTTAGCCCGTACGGGGTGAATATACCCTCATTTTTGTGAGACATCCACCAAAAATCCAACTCATAGCCTGCACGAGGTAATCATGTTAGACATGATGTATGCCCAAGAGGTAATTATGGTGATATATCTTAATTAGTTATAGTGTAGAAACGATTTCAAATTATTATTAATAATAATTAAGGCATATTTGTTGCTTATTAGTGTTTTCAATTTATTTATATATCTCGCTAGTATCGTATATGTATAGTATTATATATATGCGCATTAATAAGACAAAGTTCATGATTACTTCATAGCTTAAAAGTGCAAGGATATAGTGGGAGCTATGTGGTGTGAGAACCGCAAATATGTGTTTTTATGAATATTCTAAATAATCCTAATCATAGTTTCATTGAGACTAGACATCAATGGAATGGACAGACTAGCATGTGTAGGCTTACTCCTTGGATTAGATCTAAGTAGCTAATCTCATGAGTTGAAGGTGGTACCTTGAGTTAACACATAAATGTATTCGGGTAATACATTGGAGTTCGCTATAAGACAAACACTCGAAAATAACTATATCCATGTGTTGGTGTCATGTCATATTGCAGTAGCAGTACAAGTATCCTCAAACCTGAGATACTAGTTACCTAGTGTAGGAGTTACTATACTTTGGGTCATACATATTCATACCCCGGTGATCAGAATGACATGAGTGATTACGGGTATAGTGATGATCACATGTTGGTAAGTCGAGTAGTTAAGATGGGTTCCATCGCTCTTGATATAGTGATATAATGGGAGATGTACCTTAGGGCCCCTTTTTGAAGTGACACACTCATAAAACTCTTATCAGAGTATAAGATTGATAGAGCACGTTTCTAGTCAATCTTGATACATAATGGTTGAGGGGTGTTCTTCGTGAACAAGTCTAATTTCTGGATAGCTACGGCTATTATATGAGCTGACACTTAATCCAAGCTCAATAAATTGGATGGTACTTAACCTGATGGAAGGAATGTATTGTATTTGTTACTACTGCAAAACCGGATCATGTCATAACCACATGATGTTCCAAGTATCAAGGGATCATACGCATTTGCTAGAAAGCCCATTTGATCGTCTAGAGCTATCGATTTCCATATCAGTCTGAAACACTAAGCCTAAAGGTTCCCGGATGGGAAGCCAAGTTTAGGTTAACCTCTAGTGGCTCAATACTTTGGGATCTTTTGAGGTGATAAGTGTATAATTACACTTATTATCATAATAATTTCACACATTAAACACTATAGTTTGAGTCATTTTTATACTTCATATAAAAGATTTCACGTGGTATGTAGTTATTTTTTATGCAATTGCAGATACTAGGTAAATCTTGAGAGTGAAATGATCAAAAGTGAAATTCTATGAAAATAGAGTGAAAAAGGTGCAAAATGATGCGTGGAACTTAAAGATTTGGCTTAGGATCGAAGCTGTCAAAGATCGGTGAGGTTTCAAGGAGATTTCTGAAGAAAACTCATTTTACGGTCGTGATAATCATTCGCGGTCATGACCTGTTCACTTTAGAAATAGAAATCTTCCAACAAAAGATTCACGGTCGCGAATCACATATCGCGGTCGCGACATGGACTATTTTCTGGTATTATCCTCTTAACTACCAACCGCTAGATAAGTATGATCAACCGCCATCAACCACCATCAACTACCAACGAAAAGACACTTATCAGGAGTTAACCAATCATGAAAAGATGCTTATCCATTGTGGATTAAATCAAATCCTCTCAACCAATCACATTGAAGAGATGTAATTTTTCACCAATGGATGTGACTCTTCGTTTGGATAGACGCAACCCTTCAAACTCTATAAATAGGGCTCCAAATCCTTAACAACTTTGTGCATGAAGAGTGCAGTGGTGTATTAAGTGCAAAGTGCAATAGAGTGCAAAAGTAATAGAGAGATATAGTGTGTGTATAGTTAGATTCGCTACGTTCTTAAGTGTTAGCGAGAAAATCTTTAAGTGATTCGATTCCTTGTTTCGGTCACTAGATTTCTCTACATATTCGAGCAATTGTTGTGTAAGTGTACTTGCAAATCACTTATCAATAAAAGTTTTCGTTCTTCAATATTCCTTTGTTCGATATTCGTAAAGAATAGCATCCTTGGGAAGGTTCTGTACGAGGCGAGACCGAATTCAAAGCAGACACAGGAATTGCGGGAATTGACGACTCCCATTAAAGAGTGGATACGGTTTGATCAACTTTAGCTTTCACTTGCATACCTTACATGTATATATATGTATGTATATATGTATGTATATATGTATATATGTATGTATATATGTAAACTATGAAAGAAAAGACAATAATGTAATCTAGCATAGATGGTTGGATTGTTCTTGGAGTGCGCATCCCTCCCCTCAACAGCTTGGTTTGAACCCCAGCTTACTCATTTTTAATATCTCTATTTCCTTTTCTCTTTTTCTTTCAAAATTATTATTATATAAGTTTGCTTGATTAGCCTAACAAATTCGATAACAATACTTCAAATAATATTTTCTTTACAATATGTTAAATTTCTCCTTATTATACAAAATAATTTTTTTCTTTTTTTCAGAATTATATTAACTACTCTTTCAAAAATAATAATTATAACTTAATTATCTTTTTTTCATAAATATTTCAATATTAACATTTAAATACATTTTATAATTAAATAAAAGTTATCATTTAATGAAGATTAATATCAAAAAGTGATTATTAGAATAGAACCAATAAATTTGTAACTTATAAGTTAGTTTTCATGATCGGTTTTATGACGGTATTTTAAAAAATATATATTATCTTCTACAAGTGTTATTTTTTAACTCTCTTAAAAATAAATGTTACCAAGAATTTTATATTTATTATTTTACTTTTATTTTTAACAATTTAACATTATTAACTTCTTAAGTAAGTTTATTTACAATTTCTAATTAGTTTAAACCAATAAAATATTTGACTAATTTTTGCTAAATTTATAATTATTTTCTCAAAATGGTACCATTCTTCTATTCAATTTTATTTCATTTTTAAATTTTTTATTTCTTTTTTCAAACTTAGGGTCTCATATTGAATATAATAATTCAATAGATATTTTTCAAATGGTAATATTGTAATCCTAATACCTAATACGTATTTATCGAAGTTTATTAAAATTATTGTTGAATATGAATATTGGCGAAATATTAAATTCGTCATTTAAATTTTTTGAACATACTTTCTTTCTATGGTGGTCCATTTACAATTTTTTGCTCAAGGCCCCGAGAATCACCGAAATGCCCTAGTGTGTGTGTATATATATATACATGTGTATATATATATATATTTATATGTATATATACATATACATATACATGTATATATACATATACATGTATATTATACATGTATGTGTGTGTGTGTGTGTGTGTGTGTGTGTGAGTGTGTGTGTGTGTGTATGTATGTATGTATGTATGTATGTATGTATGTATACATATACATGTCTATATACATGTATATATTTGTGTGTATATAATTTAAAAAGTTTCTAGCACTTTTGCCAATGTTAAAAGACTTAGTCCAACTACAACAAGTTAGCCCAACTACAAATAGTCAGCTCATCTTTTATTAATAGGTACAAATAATCTTAGTCACTAAAACCCTAGCACATCTCATCCATTTGCACGGCACCAATCTACAAAACAAAACCCATCTTTGCTCTCTATCTTTTTTCTTTTGATAAAATCAAATTAAATAAAAAAAACTTCATCAATTGCATGATATATGGAGTCTTCTGCACGACAAATCCAAGAATTTTTTATCTCTTTCTACCCATTTAATGATGTTTAAATAAAATCCAGTTAATGAATTTTGAGTCTCAAGTACTCATAGTGAAGTTCATTTAAATTTGATTAAATTCAAGTATTCAATGAATTGATTCTGTCAAATTAGTGATGGTACTATCAATTTTGTAAATTGTTTATATGTAGGGATTGTTCAAAATTATTAGGAATTTGGGACAAAATTTTTAAGGGTTCGAGGGATTATGAATTATTAAAAATCAACTATAAATTTAGACTAAAATACATTATTTGAGCTAAAGGGTGGCTCAATAATGATTAAATTAATATTAAGTCTAGTTAGCCAAATTTTTGCCAGAAACTTCACTTATTTGTCACTGCTTGTAATATTGTCATATAAACACAACCAGAATACTCTATAATTTTAATTATTGCGAACTAATATGTTGCTTAGCCAAATTTTTGCCAGAAACTTCAATTTTTTCTAATAATTGTATCTAATTAAATGACTTTTTACTACAAACTAATCTGAATTAGATGTGTTTTTGGTTTATAATGCACGAAATGAAATTCAATGGAAAACATGTCATTATGCTCAAAACCAAAAGAAACTTGTAGTAGTGCTGTTGTAGTTGGAAAGGAATTAATACCACTAAGACAAGACAAAGATATAAAAACAAAGGCTTATGGAGAAATTAAATCAGGAACTAAGAGGGGTCTAAAGTCTCCCGTTATGGAGCGCTTTAAGAAGCAAAAAATGGGTGGCAAGTAGATAGAAGTATGTAACTATTATAATAAGGACCATGGTGGAGATTCAAGGGATGGAACCACACATTTGCATAGCCACACCAAGGTATGTATGATTAGGAAAACTCATGACTTCAAGCAAGGTCTCTTAAGGGTTAAAGTGGATAATAAAGGAAAGTTGCTTACAAATTGGGAGTATGATGAAGAACTTGTGAGGAGAGAATTGGCTTGTATGATTATTTTTCATGAGTATATGGCAGTAATGGTGGAACATTATTGGTTTAAAAGATTCTTGAGTGTAGTGTGTCCAAAGTTCAAAAATATTACTCGTAATACTGTAAAGAGTGATATTTTTAAGGTGTATGAGAATGAGAAGAAAAAGTACAGAATTTGCTTGATAACAACGATAACAAAATTACAATTACAACGGACATGTGGACTACTACACATCAAAAGAAGGGATTTACGATAGTAACAGCTCATTTCTTTGATGAGTCATGGGTTTTACAAAGTAGAATCATTAAGTAAGTATTTTAAATGTCTCAAAATTATTATTTAGATGCACTGTCATTATATTTAAGAAATTAGTACACTTTTAAATAACAATCTTTCACAATATTATTAATTATCTATTTGTTTTATTTTTTGTTACTTTATATTAGGTTCATACATGTGCCATTACCACATACTTCTGTTGTACTTTCTATTGCGCTTTTTGATAGTTTGAGGGATTGGGACATTGATCAAAAAGTCTCAAATTTGGCTTTAGACAATTGCTCAACTAATGATGCAATGGTCACTTCACTAAGTAGTACGTGTTGGTTAATCAATACAGTAATTGAACATGTATAGGTTACAAGGTGGACATTCAAAAACATAAAATTAACTTGAGCATCTCCTAAGCATGCCATGATTGAAATAATCTAGGTTAAAATGTTACATAGATGCTATTAGGTTTACAAAACGTAAAAACGAAACCTAGCATCTAAAGATAAAAGCATTACCAGTTGATGCGTACTTGATCTCACTATTGGTAGCGGTGTTCCCTTTGAGCAATTCCGACAGCCTAAGCTTCTAAAGTAGGAGAGTCTCCATGACTTAATCCACATGGATCTTCACCTACCAAAACCTCGAAGAGGCAGAACATGTCGATTGATAGCAGTTGCTAGACTACTCGTAAATTAACCCGAAAATCCAAATCAAAATCTCACTTAAACTTACAACTTTCTAAAAGAACTCCTCAATTTGTTTGGAGAAATTCATGGAGGATCTCGCACAACAAAAGAAGAGTAGAGTAGAAATCAGAGAGAAAACAAGCTCAAAGCTTTTTGGTATTTGTGAATTAATGAGGCTTCGAAAGCCTATTTATAGGGAAAAATGGGGGAGTGTTAGACTCCCCCTCTAACTCTACATGGGATGGGATAAACCCATCCCATGTATAGCTAGACAATCGCGTAGGTCATGGTGACCCGTGGGTTGACCCACGAGCCAAATGAGGGAAGCCCTAGCTGGTTTCCCTCATATGCGGCATGCTTGGGCTTGCGGCCCATGCAAGCACTTCCATGCTTGGACACTTGTAGCCTGCTAGCATGCAAGCTTACCCACGCGTTAGTAGCCAGCGAGCTTTTCAACTCGCGAGGGAGCTACGTAGGCCCCACTTAGAATAACCCATGTTCTTTTCCAGGCCCACTTACAATGGGAAAATTCCCTTACTCGCTTTGATTATTTTTCCCTATCTTTTCATTATTCCTTTGAATTATTAATTCGGTTAAACCAATTCATAATTCCTCTCACTGATTTCCCAACTTGTATTTTTAGTAAAGACCCATTCCATAAGTTCTTTACATGGTCTGATAAAGACCCAAAGTGTGTGACCTCATATGATCCCAAAGTATAGAGTTGCTAGAGGTTAACCTAAACTTGGCTTCCCATCCGGGAACCTTTAGGCTCAGTGTTCCAAACCTTTATGGAACCTGATAGCTCTAGATGATCAAATGGGCTTTCTAGCAAAAGGCTTATGATCCCACGATACTTGGAATGTCACGTGCTTGTGACTTGATTTGGTTCTATAGTAGTTACCAGTACAATACACTCCTTCCATCAGGTTAAGTACCATCTAGTTTATTAAGCTCAAATTAAGTGTCAGCTCATGTAATAGCCATAGATATCTTAGAATTAGACTTGTTCACGAAAAACACCACTCAGTGGTTTTGTATCTTGACTGATTAAAATCCCATCCCATCAATCGTATACACTGATCAGAGGTTTATGAGTGTGTCACTTCAACAAGGGGCCCTAAGGTATATCTCCATTATATTACTATATCAGGAGCAATGGATCCCAGCTTGACTACATAGCTTACCAACATATGATCATCGCTATACCCTTAATCACCCGTGTCATCTTGATCGCCAGGGTATGAATAAGTATAACCCAAAGTATAGCAACTCCTACATAAGGTAACCAGTATCTCAGGTTTGAGGATACTCGTACTACTACTGTAATAAGACATGACACCAACACATGGATATAGTTATTTCCAAGTATCTGTCTTATGGCAGTCTCCAATGCATTACCCGAATACATTCATGTGTTAACTTAAGGTACCACCTTCAGCTCATGAGATAGGCTACTTGGAACTAATCCAAGGAGTAATCCTACACATGTTAGTCTATCCGCTCCATTAATGTCCAGTCTCAATGAAACTAATCCAAGGAGTAAGCCTACACATGTTAGTCTATCCGCTCCATTGAGGTCCAGTCTCAATGAAACTACGAGTAGGGATATTTAGACTATTCATAGTAACACATATGTGTAGTTCTCACTCCATATAGCTCTCACTATATCCTTGCACTTTTACACTATTAATTAGTCACGGACTTTGTTTCATTAATGCGCATATACATATTCTAACATATATGATACCAGCAAGATACAACAAATAAAAAAGCACTAATAAGTAACAAAGATGCCTTTGATTATTATTGATAATTTGAAACTGTTTGTACATTATAGCTAATAAAGACATATTGCCCTATTTATCTCTAGGACATACATCATGTCTAACAATCTCCCACTTGCATTAGAGCCATTTGGCCATGTGCTTTATACTATACTTGTTAACATGCTGGTCATGCTTAACTTAAGTCAATGGTTTTGTTAAGCCATCTGCTAGATTCTTATCCGTTAGGACGTATTCTAAACTTATATCTTTTCTTGCTACTATCTCTTCAATGAGATGGTATTTACTAAGTATGTCCATTTTTCTGGCGAGACCGTGGTTCCTTTGCTTGAGCAATATCCCCATTGTTATTACAATAAAACACTATCAGATTTATAATGTTGGACATCACATTGATATTACCAATAAATCCCTTAAGCTAGATAACTTCATTAGCCACTTTTGAAGCAGCTATGTACTAAGATTCTGTGGTTGAATCGATAGTCGTATCCTATTTGAAACTCTTCCAAACAACTACCCTCCATTAAACATAAACACATAACCTGACTGGGATTTATAATCATCTCTGTCAGACTGAAAACTTGCATCGGTGTATCCCTTTAAAGTGAGATCACCTTCTCCATATACTAAAAACATATCCTTAGTCCTGCGTAAGTACTTGAGGATAGTTTTAATGACCATCTAGTGCTTCTCACCTGGATCAGATTAAAATCTACTTGTGACAATCAATGCATGTAAGACGTCAAGCCGAGTGCATACCATAGCATACATGATGGACCCTACCGCTGAGGCATAGGGTATTCCATTCATCCTTAGTCTCCCTTCTTGTGTTCTCGGACACTCAGATTTAGAAAGGTTAATTCGGTGAGATATATGGAGATAACCCTTTCTTGATTACTCAAGGTTAAATCTAGCCAAAACCTTGTCTATGTGTGTACTTTGTGAAAGACCTAGAAGCCTTTTGGATCTATCTTGATAAATTTTAATACCAAGTATAAAAGTTTCTTCTCCAAGGACTTTCATGGAGAACTTCTTTGACAACCATAGCTTGATTATCTGAAGAAAAGGAATATTGTTTCCTATTAATAATATGTCATCGACATATAATACAAGGAAAATGATCATAGTCCCACTAGTCTTTTTATATACACAGGGCTGATTAGCATTTGATAAAAACCGATTTCTCAGATTGTCTCATTGAACCTAATATTCCAACTCCTTGATGCTTACTTAAGTCCATAAATGGACTTCTGCAACTTGCATACCATAGAACCATCCTTAGATGTGAAACCCTAGGGTTATGTCATAAACACATCCCTGTCCAGATTCCCACTAAAGAATGCTGTCTTCACATCCATCTGCCAAATCTCATAATCGTAATGAGCGGCGATGACAAGGAGTATCCTAATAGACTTCAGCATGGCCATTGGTGAAAAGGTTTCATCATAGTCAATGCCTTCTTTTTAACTGTACCCTTTTACAACCAGCCTTGCTTTATAGGTAACTATGTTAACGTACATGTCGGTTTTCTTCTTGAAAACCCACTTCCATCCTATGGGCTGAATCCCACTTGGAGCATCAACCAAGTTCCAGACTTGATTTTTGTACATGGAGTCTATCTCTGATCTCATGTCTATTAATCAGATTCTAAGCCTTCCATTGCCTCCTTGTAAGTCTTTGACTCATCATCTTCCATAAAGAAGAGATGTTTATCATCAATGATGACAAAACCGTATCGCTTTGGAGCGATAGGAGCCTGACCTGACCTAGGAGATTTCGATGTTATAATAAGCTATTCCATGCTTACACTATCTTAGGTAACAGTTGTAGGTATAGTCAATTGATTGTCTATTTGATCTACTTGAGTACCTAACTCAAGAATGCTCCCACTAGCTTTCACAAGTATATGCTCGTTCTTAAGGAATTGAGCATTCCTTGGGATCATAAAAGGTATACCCTATAGTCTCCTTAGGGTAACCTACAAACAGACATCTATCAAACATAGCACCCAGCTTATCTGAACTTGTCCTTTTAACATATGCAGGACATCCCTAAACTCTCATGTGAGAAAGAGCGAGTTTCATACAATACCATAATTCATATGGAGTTTGATCAACTGATTGAGAGGCACTCTGTTTAGTATATAAACTACGCTCTCAAGTGCATAACCCCAAAAGTATCTGCTGAGTTGTGCTTGGCTCATCATGGACCAAACCATATCGAGTAGGGTTCGATTTCTCCTTTCTGACACTCCATTGTGTAAGAGTGTATAAGGAGGTGTCCATTGGGATAAAATACCATTATCCCTTAGATAATCCTGAACCTAGCTTAAGTATTCACCGCCTCAATCAGATATAAGGGTCTTGATACTTTTCCCAAGCTGTTTCTCTACTTCACTTTTGAATTCTTTGAAAACATCAAAACTTTCAGACTTGTGCCTCATAAGGTACAAATAACCATATCATGAATAATTATCAATAAAGGTTATGAAGTAGACGAGACCCTCATGTGTCTTGACACTCATTGGACCACATACTTCGAAATGTATTATTTCCAAAGTACTAGTGGCACGCTGACCCTTTCCTTTGAAAGGTTTCTTAGTCATCTTCCCTTTTAAAAAAAGATCGTACACACCATAGGAAGCCCATTCCATTGGGCCTAAGTCTCCACATTTGTGTAACTTTGTTAAGTGAGTCTCATTTATATGGCCTAGAAGATAATACCATAAGTATGAGCATTCCTCATTATCTAATTTTGATTTCTTAACAATGTTCATATTTAGAATTTCAGTATTAGTATCTAGAACATAAATGCCATTCAAAGATATTCCATAAGCATAAAGAATATTGTCACGCTGAATTTGATATTTATTATGAGAAAATAAAATTTTAAATCCTTCCGTTGTTAGAAGTGCAACAGAAATAATATTCTTAGTGACAACTGGAATATAATAAAATTGTTCAAAACCAAAACTAGGCCACTAGGAAAAATAAGGCTATATGTCCCTACAACTGTTGCAACAACCCGTGCTCCATTTCAAACTTTTAGGTTTATTTCCCACTTTGCAAGGCTCCTACTATTTCGTAATCCCTGTACAGAAGTACATATATGAGTACCATAACCAGTATCTAATACCCAAGTAGACTCATAGGGAACTGTAGTGAAACTCTCTATCATGAACATACCTGAAGTAGATGCCTGACTTGGCTTCTTCTTCATTTGTTTAGAAATTTGAGATTTGCAATCATGTTTCCAGTGTCCAGGCCTTCCACATAAGAAATATAATCCTTTGGGTTTCCCCTTTTCAATAACCACATTTCTAACTTTCTTGTCGATGGGTTTTAAACCTTTACCTTTAATGCAAGCTTTACTCACCAAGGCACTCGTTCCTCACGCAAGCAGACCTTGCCCAAAAACTTCTAAGTTTCTTAATAAACTCAGATGTCTTATCGGTCCTCTTTGAAATAAGATAATCTTTCACAAAAGGTGAATATTTATCAGATAGGGTTCCTATCATTAATTGTATGTCATGCTTCGAATCTGTCTCGATTCCTATTTGAGCCAATCTTCTCAAATACTGTAAGTATTCAATACATCGCTCAGTGGCTAGGATACCATCATCTCTCTCAGAGTTATAAAGGAACTTCAACATTTCATTCCACTCAACTCTTATGCCTGCATGAAGTCCTCTGAGATGAATTAACATGGATTTTAAATCCATACCTTCATGTTGTTTCTTAAGCTTCAAGCTCATGGTCTCGAGCATCACAAGTGATACAATGAAAGCATCTCTCTTGTGCCTAAAATATGCTTCTTTCTCTTGGACAGAAGCTTCAGTATTAGGATTGACTGGTTCCAGATTATCCAGGATATAATCCATGTGGCTTTTCTCAAGTTCCTTTCTAAGAACTTTGAACCAATCATCAAAATTGATCCCTATCAGTTTAGTGTTAAGTATTGGGTAATATTTATGTTTGGATTCATTGTTCAACCAAGATATAAGATAGAATTTGTTTAGACATTAGCATATGTACATGCATTTAATATAAGGTCTTTAATTACACAAATAATTTCCTACTATTTTATCGACATTTAAATATCCCCTTCTATTCAAATCCAAGAAATCTGGCTAAACCAATTTTCCTCAGTAGGTAGCATCTATAGCTACTCATCATGACCCCCACTATCGTAGGTCAAGTCATAACAATATAACCATGGTTCCATTTTCATCTCTTGCAATTGCTAATTTATTTGAGTTCTCTTTCTCGAGACGTGCATACCCAATTGTATGACTTCTCAAATGTGTCTCTAATTCGGCATTATCTCCAATAATATGGACAACTAACCCTCTTTGGTTAAGGCACTAACCCCATCTAGTCTCATGACCAAGCACATGTTAAAGGAAGGCATGTTGTGCATGTGCTAACATCCGTTAATAAGGCTCGTATCATGACTTATGATGGGAAGAAATTTTTTCACCTTAATATAATTGTAGGGATTTCATTAGTGCCACTAGTCTCACCATTGTCTAGGTTTTATACGATGGATATGATTATGAAATAATAATTCCAGGCTATTAGGAATTATTAACTCTAAGGGAACATGCTCTGACTGGTATATCATAATCATTCCATTATACCAGGATTCCACAAAGCACGCAAAACAAACAAGGTCCATTTTTAAGTTTTTGCACCTACATCTACATGTTTTAATTTTAACAACTTAAACCATGTTTGTAAAACCATATGAGGAATAAATTCCCATACTAGAAATCGACTAAGTCATAGACATCCCTTGGGTATACTTGAATTTATACTGATGATTACTTTTAGGTAGGAGAGGCCCCCTTAAAGTGAATGAGCAGCCTTGTCCATTCCTTGCCAAAATTATCACAGGCACTTTGATTCATTATACCACGAATAATAATGATTTTAATATTTCATTCTTTAATTAAGTGAAGTTATAGACGACCCTTAATTAAACATTTATCCGTGTGGTAAAACATTGCTAATTTTATATGATAATCAACTAGACTAAGTTTGAGCAAAACCTTACTCTAGTTATCATATCATTTTCTATAATAGGAATTAAAACCTAAGTCATGTATAGTATACTTTAATTAATTCATAGAAAATCACATTTTAACATATTACAATTAATCATGGACAGCATAAGGCAAGCTCTGATACCACTATTGGTTAATCAATACAGTAATTGAACTTGCATAGGTTGCAAGGCGGTAATTCAAAAACTTAAAATTAACTTGAGGATTTTCTAAGCATGCCATGATTGAAATAATCTAGGTTAAAATGTTCCATAGATGCTATTAGGTATATAAAACATATAAAAGAAACCTAACATCTAAAGATAAAAGCATTACCAGTTGATGCGTGCTTGATCTCTCTTTTGGTAGCGGCGTTTCCTTTGAGCAATTACGATGGCACAAGCTTCTAAACAAGGAGAGCCTCTATGACTTAATCTACACGGATCTTCACCGACCAAAATCTCGAAGAGGTAGAACCCGTCGATTGATAGTAGTTACTAGATTACTCGTAAATCAACTCAAAAATCCAAATCAAAAGTTCACTTAAACTTAGAGCTTTCTAAAAGAACTCTTCAATTTACTTGGAGAAACTCATGGAGGATCTCGCATAACAATAGAAGAGGAGATTAGAAGTCAGAGAGAAAACAAGCTCAAAGCTTTTTGGTGTGTGTGAATTAATGAGGCTTTGAAAGTCAATTTATAGGGGAAAATGGGGGACTGTTAGACTCCCCCTCTAACTCTACATGGGATGGGATAAACCCATCCCATGTATAGCAGGTCAACTCCGCTGGTCATGGTGACTCGTGGGTTGACCCGCACACCACATGAGGGAAGCCTTAGCGGCCTTCCCTCATATATCGCAAGTGCTGCCATGGTGTGCTTGCGCACTTGCAGCCCATGAGCTTTTCAACTCTCGGGGCAGCCGCGCAGGCCCCACCTTGAACAACCCATGTTATTTTCAGGGCCCACTTGCAACGGGAAAATTCCCTTGCTCGCTTTGATTATTTTTACCTATCTTTTCATTATTCCTTTGAATTATTAATTTGGTTAAACTAATTAATAATTTCTCTCACTAATTTCACAACTTGTATTTTCGATACAAACCTAGTCCATAGGTTTTTTACATGGTATGATAAATACCCAAAATGTGTGACCTCGTAAGATCCCAAAGTATAGAGTCGCTAGAGGTTAACCTAAACTAGGAACCTTTAGGCTCAGTGTTCCAAACCGTTATGGAACCCGATAGCTCTAAACTATCAAATGGGCTTGCTAGCAAAGGTGTATGATCCCCCGATTCTTGGAACGTCACATGCCTGTGACTTGATCCGATTCTTCAGTAGTAACAGTACAATACAATCCTTCCATCAAGTTAAGTACCATCCAGTTTATTGAGCTTGGATTAAGTATCAGCTCATGTAATAGCCGTAGCTATCTTGGAATTAGACTTGTTCACGAAGAACACCACTCAGCGGTTTTGTATCTTGATTGATTAGAATCCCGTTCCACCAATCATATACTCTGATAAGAGGTTTATGAGCGTGCCACTTCAATAAGGGGCCCTAAGGTACATCTCCATTATATTACTATATTAAGATCGATGGATCCCATCTTAACTACACAACTTACCAACATGTGATCATCACTATACCCGTAATCACCTGTGTCATCCTGATCGCCAAGGTATGAATAAGTATGACCCAAAGTATAGCAATTCTTACATAAGGTAACCGATGTCTCAGGTCTGAGGATACTCGTACTGCTACTGCAATAAGACATGACACCAAGACATGGATATAGTTATTTTCGAGTATCTGTCTTATGGCAATCTCCAATGTATTACCCAAATACATTCATGTGTTAACTCAAGGTACCACCTTCAGCTCATGAGATTAGCCGCTTGGAACTAATCCAAGGAGTAAGCTTACACATGCTAGTCTATCTGCTCCATTGATGTCCAGTCTCAATGAAACTATGACTAGGGATATTTAGACTATTCAAAGTAACATGTATGTGTAGTTCTCACTCCACATAGCTCCCACTATGTCCTTGTACTTTTACGCTATGAATTAGTTATGGACTTAATTTCATGAATGCGCATATATATATTCAAACATATATGATACTAGCGAGATACAATAAATAGAAAGCACTGATAAGTAACAAAGATGCCTTTGATTATTATTATTAATAATTTGAAACTATTTGTACATTATAACTAATCAAGAAATATCGCCCTAATTGCCTCTAGGGCATACATCATGTCTAACAGTAAGTTACCCCCTAATTCTCGTTGGTTGGAAGGGAAATTATTACATATTCGTTGCTCTGCACATATTTTGAATCTTATAATTAAGGATGAATTAGGAATTATTAAACAATTTATTGAGTATGTTTGTGATAGTGTTGGTTTTTGGATTTCTACACCTAAGAGATATGAAAAACTTGAGGAAGTGGCTAGTCAATTAAAGATTAATTTGACAAAAAAGATAGCAATTGATTGTGAAAGTAGATGGAATTCAACATATCATATGCTTAATGTTGCTATTTACTACAAAGATGTTTTTTTGCATTTGGAAAAAGAGATAATTCCTTCACTTTTTATACCTCAAAGGAAGATTTGGATATTGCTCAAAATATTTGTGAAATTGAAAATATTTCATACTGCTACTGAATATTTTTCAAGGACTAATTATCCTATGATCAATCTTTTTCTTCCTAACATTCGTGACATTATATTGAGTTTGAGGTAGTGGGGCACATCTAATCTAAAATATATAAGTGACATGGGACCATGAATGATTGAGAAATTTGATAAGTATTGGGAAGATTTCAATGTTGTTTTGAGCATAGCAATAATGCTTGATCCAAGGTATAAGTTTAAGGTATTGCAATATAATCTTCCTTTTCTTCTTGGTGATGTAATTTCATAGGTTGAAATGGAAAGAAAAAAATATGCTTGTTATGAGTTGGTGGCTGAGTATTCAAAATTTTATGCTAAGAGAGATGCCAATTTAGAGTTAGAAATCAATGTTAAGAATACTTTCGATTTTAGTAATCTAAAAGGTGAAAGAAAAAGTTTTGAGGATTTTGTTGCTTCTGATGAACAATCATTTGAAAATGTTGGAGTTGAATTTGATCATTATTTAGAGCAGCGCTTGTTGCCAAGAAAAGAAAATTTTGATTACTTGCTTGGTGGAAAACATCCTTTAAATTTCTGGTGTTACGATTGTTAGCTAGGGATTTATTAGCAATTCCTATGTTAACTGTGACTTCTGAGTCTACATTTTATGCTAGCGGTAGAGTTATAAGAAAATCTCGTAGTAACCTTAATTCTGACACAATTAAGACATTAATGTGAACAAAAAACTAGTTACAAGATGAAGTAAAAGGTATTGTTCGCATACATGGATATGTGCTACTTAATTTTTAAATGGTATACTGAATATTTTAATTCCTTTAATAACTTGAACTTTTAGATAAAGAATGCACTACTATGGGTTTACTTTGGAACATTTATTCACAAATGAATGCATTTGAGGTAATTATTTAAGGTGGGTTCCTAAAATCTGCCTACTTTTTCCTAAAAACCGCCTAACTTTTTTCCTTTGTTGACAATTTTACCCTAGATAAGTGTATAATTACACTTATGATCATATAAATTTTATACAATAAACACTGTAGTTTTAGTCAATTTTATACTTCATATAAAAGATTTCACGTGGTATATAGTTGTTTTTTATGCAAATGCAGATACTAGGTAAATCTTGGGAGTAAAATGAGCTAAAGTGGAATTCTATGAAAAAAGAGTGAAAAAGGTGCAAAAGGATGCGTGGAACTTAAAGATTTGGCTTAGCTTCAAAGCTGTCGAAGATCGGTGAAGTTACAAGAAGAATTGTGAGTAAAACTCAATTCACGGTCGCGACAATCATTCGCGGTCGCGACTTGTTTACTTCAGAATCAGAAGATTGCCAATTAAAGATTCACGATCGCGACATGTATATCGCGGTCGCGACATGGATGGTTTTCTAGTATTATCTTTTTAACTAACAACCGCCAGATAAGCATAATCAATCGCCATCAACTACAAAAGAATAGACACCTATCAAGAGTCAACCAATCATGAAAAGGTGCTTATCCATTGTGGATTCTATCAAAGCTTCTCAACCAATCACAATGAAGAGATGCAATCTTTCACCAATGGACACAACCCTTCGTTTGGATAAACACAACCCTTCGAACTCTATAAATAGGGCTCCAAATCTCACAAATTTCGTGGCACATGGTGCAGTGAGATAGAGGGAAAATATTAGAGTGCCTGAGAGAGATATAGTGTGTGTATAGATAGAGAGTTCGCTACATTCATAAGCTTTAGCAAGAAAATGTTTAAGTGATTCGAATCCTTGTTTCGATCACTAGATTTCTCTATATTCTCGAGCGATTGTTGTATAAGTGTACTTGCAAATCACTTATCAATAAAAGTTTTCGTTCTTCAATATTTGTTTGTTTAATATTCGCAAAGAATAGCATCCTAGCGGAGGTTCTGTACGGGCCGAGACCGAATTCAAAGCAGACGCAGGAATTTGCGGGAATTGACGACTCCCATTAAAGAGTGGATACAGTTTGCTCAACTTTAGCTTTCACTTGCATACCTTACAACTTTATTTTGCTTTCTACTTATACTTTCTATTTTGAAGTTTATGATATGTCTATGTGTCATAATGCATATTTCGTGTTAAGTCTTTTATGTTAATCAAGTTATATGCGTTGGCATTAATTTTAAGAGTAGTTTCAGGGTTAACAATATCTTGTATAATCACTGGATCTATGATATAACGCTGTTTAGTGAGCCAACATTTTTGGAATGGTAACTTGCTAAATGTGGCTATGTGAGAGCAACCCGTACTAAGCATAGTATTGATGTTGTCCATGTTTATATGATAGTCTTAATTCGTTTGCGCTAGATCTAGAAAAGTCATTTCATGTGTTGCTCTGCGGTGAATAATTGAACATCTGAATATTTAGAACTATGTCTATTAGATTAGTTTAGTGAATCGTAGCATCTTTGTTGAACTTGCATGCTTTCTCTACAATACTTATTTCATCGGGAAAATCTATATATTTAGATTCTCTAATCTTTCATACCTATATTTACTCATATTTCATTCTAACCCTCCTATCCAACAAACTATGCATTATTCTATTTTCTTTTTATTTTATCTTCCTTGTTGATCTTTAGAATTAGTCCTTCCTTATGGGATCGATATCTTTTAAAACTACATCGCAACTATATACTTGCAGTTATCATCATTTTTCTATGTGATAAGGGGTATTGACAACACCTATACTTTACGTGAACAAGTTTTTGGCGCCGTTGATATTCAGCCAAACTCTTCGTGTAAAAGTTATTAAACTTATCAGTAGGAAAGTGGCGAACACCCTCTTATAAAAATTGAATCATTTCCCTTTTAACTTTTAATTTTTTCTCTCAACCTTTCATCTTCTTTCAAAAATCTCCACTTCCAAGTCATTCAAATCTCAATCTTTCAACAAAATCAACAGACTAATCATTTAAGAGCAACATATGATGAAGGAAAACTCATCAATTTGATATCGGGTAAGCTTTTATTTCGCAAAAACAAACTTAGAACCCTAATTCTCAAAATCCCACGAACTTAGAGCCCTAATTCTCAAAATCCCACTTCCAAACATCTCAAACCTTAATCTTTCAACAAAATCAACATTAAAATCATGTGAAAGTAACATAGTAAGAAAGAAAAACCATAAATCATTCTCAGTTGAGGTTTTATTTCTCAAATTACATGAAAAAATATCGTTTGACAGAATAATGCGACCAAATCTACAAGAATGATCACTATGTGTTTTTCATTTTATAATATATTCACAAATAGCAAGATAACCTCATTTTAACTTATTTCTAACCAGAAATGCTTACCATATAAACACATATCACTCCAAGCTAGTGTAAATATTTGAACAATTTTAGTTGACAGGTTGTGACAGACAGAATCAACCATTTTGTTAGTTGACAGGTTGTGACAGATAGAATCAAACATTTTGTGGTACTTGTTGTATGTGAATGAGAACCAATTTTACTTTCAATGTTAGACACTATAGGTTATGACAGATGGAATCAACCATTTTGTGGTACTTGTATGTGGATGAAAACCGATTTTCTTTCATTGGTAGTCACTATATTGCAAGATAACATCATTTCATCTTATTCCCAACTAGAAATTGCTGTCATTTAAATACATATCACTCAAAGATGGTGTAAATATGCAAACACAATCATTTAACATATTATAACATACAAAATCAACCATTTTGTGGTACTTGTATGTGAATGGGAACTTGTATGTGAATGGGAACTTGTATAATTTTCTTAAAATACTTCATTTCAAATTAATAGATGTTATCTTTAATTTTATTGTGTTTGTGTTGCATAAATTACAATTAAGTTAGTGAATTTATTATCAAAATGAAAAAATACATATTTATTGCTTTTGTAGATCTTTGTCGCTTCTGTAGATTAGTGTGACAAAGATCTACGGAAGCGATAATAGGTGTTTTTTCATTTTGATATTAAATTCACTAATTTAATTGTAATATATGCAACACAAACGCAATAAAATTAAAGATAACAACTATTAATTTGAAATAAAGTATTTTAAGAAATTATACAAGTATCACAAAATAGTTGATTCTGTCTGTCACAACTTGTTAAAAGATTATGTTCACATATTTACACCAACTTTAGCTAATGTGTGTTTCAATGATAGTCATTTCTGGTTGAGAATAAGTTCAAATGGAATTATCTTGTAGTATAGTGATTACCAATGAAAGTAAAATCAGTTTTCATTCACATACAAGTACCACAAAATAGTTGATTTTGTATGTCACAATATGTTAACTAATTGTGTTCACATATTTATATCATTTTTTGAGTGATATGTGTTTAAATGGTAGCAATTTCTAGTTGGGAATACGATGAAATGAAGTTATCTTGTAATATAGTGACTACCAATGAAAGTAAAATCCATTTTCATTCTCATACAAGTACCACAAAATGGTTTATTCCGTCTGTCACAACATGTCAACTAATTGTATTCACATATTACACTATCTTGGAGTGATATGTGTTTAAATGATAATCATTTCTGGTTGGAAATAAGTTAAAATGAGGTTATCTTGCAATATAGTGACTAATAATGAAAGTAAAATCGGTTCTCATTCACATACAACAAGTACCATAGAATGGTTGATTCTGTCTGTCACAACCTGTCAACTAACAAAATGGTTGATTCCGTCTATCACAACCTGTCAAATAATTGTATTCACATATTTACACTAGCTTGGAGTGATATGTGTTTATATGATAAGCATTTCTAGTTGGAAATAAGTTAAAAGGTTATCTTGCAATTTGTGAATTTGTTATAAAATGAAAAACACACAGTGTTCTTTCTTGTAAATTTGGTCCCATTATTCTGTCAACTGATATTTTTTCATGTAATTTATGAAATTAAACCTCAACAGAGAACAATTTGTGGTTTTTCTTTCTTACTATGTTGCTTTCACATGACTTTAATGTTGATTTTGTTGAAAGATTAAGGTTTGAGATGTTTGGAAGTGGGATTTTGAGAATTAGGATTCTAGGTTCATTTTTCATAGAATTTTATGAAATAAAAGCTTACCTGATATCAAATTGATGGGTTTTCCTTCATCATATGTTGCTCTTAAATGATTTTGTGTTGATTTTGTTGAAAGATTGAGATTTGAATAGCTTAAAAGTGGAGATTTTTTTGAAAGAAGTTGAGAGCTTGAAGATGAAAGGTTGAGAGAGAAAATGAAAGGTTGAAAGGGAAAAGATTCAATTATTATAAGAGGGTAAAATAGTAAAAGTCAGGCAGTTTTTAGGAAAAGGTTGACGAACTTTAGGATTACCCTTATTTAAGTGATGTTACTTTATTTTTTATGCATATTTGATGAATTTAATGCATACTTTTTCATATTATAAGTTGATGATGCAAATCAAAGTTAGGGAAAAAAATTAAAAGTTGAGCAAGCTTTCCTATTCAACTAGCTATAAGAAAATGATGAAGAATTGAGTAAGCTTTTGGCTTCCGAAAATAAATGATTGAAATGTGTTCCACTACTTAGCTTTCCTTTCCCATCATGACAATTGATTTAAGATTTCAACTTATTTCCTTATTGTGCCGTGACTACAATTGTTTTTTCTAGGAAGAAGTTTTTTATGAAATTTGAAATTGGGTTGATTACGTATGTAATTAGTGAGAAAACTACAAGATTTTATATGTTCAAAATTGAGAGGAAAAGTATTGTTGAAAGTTGGAACATTACAAGAAAATGGGATGGATGAGAACTTTTAATTTCAATTTATAATCTTTAGACTTAGGATAGGGATTCCCCGAGACCCAACCGAATCTACACAGGTACGTAATGGGGGTAAAATAATCCCCGAAACCGACCCCAAAAGAGTTGGGTGCGGGTGTGGTATTGTACAAACCACCCCCGCCCCGCCCCATTGACATCCCTATTTCTGTCTCTTTTATTCATAGCATAGTTAAATCTTTTTTTACCTCCTCCTACCAGTTTTCCTATCATAATTAACTCATTTTACTAGTTACATACTAGTTAACTACTAGTTCCCTGTTTTGTTGGTTTAGTCATATATTTCAACTAGTTAACTCATTGACTCATTTTCCATCTTTTTACCTATCAATTACAAGTTTTCTAATTGTTCCCTTAGTTAGCTGATGCATTTAAATCTATTGCAACATATTTAACTCAGATTTATAGCATATTTAAACTAGTTGTAATATACATTTTACCTCCTACTACTAGTTACTTACACACATACGTATGTATTTATATGTATGTATGTAAGTATATGTATGTATGTATACATATGTATGTATACATACATATACATACATATGTATATGTATAAATATGTGTATATACATACATATATGTATGTATGTATACATATACACACACACAAACACACACACACACACACACACACACACACACACACACACACATACATATACACACACACACACACACATACATATATGTATGTATATACATATACATATACATATATGTGTGTGTGTGTGTGTGTGTACACATTTTTCATAGTTATTCTCTTCATACCAGTTAGCTACCAGTTATCTACCACTTTCTCAACTCATTTAACAGATCTTTCCTACTAGTTATATACCAATTAAATACCAGTTTCCTGCAATCAATTTAATAACCAATGAACTCATATATGGATCCGTATTTTTACCTCTATTTGTGTTTGACTTTGTGTTTTTATTTGAGTTTGATTTTCCTCTTTGTTGCTTGTTTCCGACTCTGATTCGCCTGTTTTTCTTTTTCTTTTCTTTCCTTTTCTTGCAACAAGGGCAGACTAATTTTCTACTTTCTTTGGTGTCATTTTTTTTGTTTTTCTCATTAAAATTAAATTAACAGATCTATAATTGATTATTAAAGTAGATCTAGGTTTTGAAAGCTGAAAATCCTTACCTTTGTTACTAAGACAGAAGGTGAAGAACGAGTTACAAAATGTTAAAATAGCTGGAGTTTATAGAGACGAAGTTTCAAAATGAGAGTGGGATCGTGAGATTGAGTGTGGGAGTGGGAGTGAGAGCGAGAGCGAGAAACCGTTAATTTTGTGCATGGAGCGTATAGCAGGATAAAGGTTTTAGTGGAACGTACAAATTGGTAGAATGTATCTTAGTTAGGACAAAATAGTTAGGGCCCAAAACTTTGGCTGAAAATATTCCTAAATTTTAGCCAATTTATAAAATTTTCCCTGATATTATTGTCACTATTAACAAGTCCAATTTTTGGATCAACAATGTTATCACAAATATTTTAAATATTTTGTGACAACAATTTCCAGTGATAATTTTTGTTGTTATTTATAAGATACTATAATCGTCACAATTTGTGCTACTTGTCACATATATTACATCAAAATATACTACAACTACATGACAACATAAAAAAGTTGTCACAAATATTTAATTATTTTGTGACAACACTTTCTTGTGAGAACTTTTGTTGTAATGGAAAAGGAATCATAGTGGTTAAATATAGTCTACTTTTTTTTTTTTGAAAAGAACATATAGGCTACTTGTCAAATATAATACATCAAAATGAGCTAAACAATATGACAATTTTGCAAGTTGTCGCGGAAATAATTATTTCTGATAATAAATCTTGTCTCAAAAAATTAAATGTTGTTAAACATGTATATATGTGCCAAAATCCATTATCATTATTATTGTCAATTTTGTTAACTATTTCCATCCATTTGAAAATTGTGGCCTATCGATTTCCGAGTCCTGGCTCTGCCACTGCTCTAACCCCCAACTCAACCGAATTTCAAACCCACCATTGCACACGAAATATGATTCCTTGTTCTTGCTAATTATTACTCTGAAAATTCCAGCGGCATCTGCATCAATTTTCTTGGAAGAACTTCATATTTTAGAAAAATTTGAACTATGCACTAATAATTGTTCTTGTTCAGCAATAATTAAATATACTCCACACAATGATTAAATTTTTATCTCACCATATGAAACTTTCACAATCAATCTCCCCTAATTAAAAGTACACTCTCAACTACAAATCCATCAAGCAGTCAAAGAGAGAAAAACTAAGACATGAAAAATGAAATTTGTAACCGTGATTAAGGAGAGAAACCTTTTAATGGCTCTGATGAAATTGGCGGTGGGCAATTGACGCATGTGTTAAAGGAAATTGTGGAAAGTCAGGAAAATATCGACGTTCTCCATTGATTTAAGGATGGTAACGGATCTTGAACTCAGTCTGAATTCGTAGATTCAGATCTGTTATTTACGATATGTGTCTTATTTTTATAGATTTGTCAGATCTGGATCCAAGAAAACGTTACTGATCCGGACCTAATTAAAGATTAATTGAAGAGTAATTGCAACTTTTTATTATTACTTTTCTCGAACTTACTAGATAGTTAATATTATTTGAGATTCATGTAAGTCTAATTACATGAACATAAGTAAATGGGCATATAAATTATTTGAAACAATGTGAAATGTACAAGTTTGGGATCTAAAACAAAGAATTAGATATTAGCACTACAAGAAATCACATAATATATGACAACAATTTCATTGTCACTAAAATTGTTGTAACAAAAAATTTTTCATTTATTACAATAAAAATTATATTGTCACAAACTCCTCTTTTGTTAGAATTTATCATAGAATTGTCACAAACAGTATATGTTTTGGGGACAACTTTTTATTCTTATAACTGATATTTTTTTAGTTACAACTTCTGTTGTAACCTAAAATGTAGAATATATTATAATAAAGTATATGCTGTCGCAAAAACTATTTAAGTGACAACATAAAATCTTGTTGCGAGCAATTTATATTTATTTGCGACTATAAATTTCACTTGAAACAAAAATACTTTAGTTATAAGTAATGGTTGTAAAAAAAAAATTCAATATGTGACGACATGTACGTAGTTGTTACAGAAAATGATTTTTGTGACGAGTAAAATAAATTGTTATAAATAGTTTGTTAATGACAATTTTTTGTGTTGAAATTAAACTTTTTATTATAACAAATGTTGATTGTCACAAAAATGTTACATGCATAATAATATATAGAGATATTACAAAATTTGACTTTGGAATGATTCACAAAAAAAATGTCACAAAAATAAATTAATTTGGAAATATAAAGACAAGTAGATAAAAGTCTATACACAAAGAAAAAGAGAGATGAAATAGTTCCAATCCAGAGAGAACCAATCCATAGAACAATAAATAAGTAGTCAAACCTAAGAATCGAGACATGATTTTTATCAAGTTTAAAGATTATTTCAAATAAATTTTAAGTTCAGTCTAATGTATTCGTAAAAATTTATTTGAGGTTGATTACTAACTCATCTTATTAAGTTGAATCCAATTGTTATTTATATAATTAGACCATT
>CATIWQ010379472.1:0-33015 GCA_949673415.1 Euphorbia schlechtendalii
ATTGTTGTATAAGTGTACTTGCAAATCACTTATCAATAAAAGTTTTCTTTCTTCAATATTCATTTGTTCGATATTCGTAAAGAATAGCATCCTAGCAGAGGTTCTGTACAGGCCGAGATCGAATTCAAAGTAGACGGAGGAATTGCGGAAATTGACGACTCCCATTAAAGAGTGGATACAGTTTGATCAACTTTAGCTTTCACTTGCATACCTTACAACTTTTCTTTTCTATCTACTTATACTTTCTATTTCGAAGTTTATGATATGTTTATGTGTCATAATGCGTATTTCGTGCTAAGTTTTTTATGCTAACCAAGTTATATACGTTGGCGTTGATTTTAAGAGTAGTTTTGGGGTTAACAATATAGTGTATAATCACTGGATCTATGATATAACGCTGTTTAGTGAGCCAACATTTTTGGAATGGTAACTTGCTAAATGTGACTATGTGAGAGCGACCCATACTAAGCATAGTTTTGATGTTGTCCAGGTTTTCATAATTGTCTTATCTCGTTTACGCTAGACTTAGAAAAGTTATTTCATGTGTAGCTCTGCGATGAATAATTGAACATCTGAATATCTAGAACCGAATCTATTAGATAATCTAGTGTGTCATAACATCTTTGTTAAACTTGCATGTTTTCTCTGCTAAACTTATTTGTAGTGAAAATCTATTCATATAGAGTTTCTAGTCTATCACATCTATATATACTCAATTTTTCATCCTAATCTTCCTACCCACAAAAATCTCTAAACTATATTTATTATATTTACTTTTAAGCTTCCCTAGTATCTTTAGACCAGGTTCCTTCCCTATGGGTTCGATATCTTTTAAAACTACATCGCAACTGTATACTTGCATTATCATCATTTTTCTATGTGGTAAGAGGTATTGACAACACCTACATTTTATATGTGAACAAGTTTTTGGTGCAGTTGATAGCCAACAGTTCACGAGATTTTGGAACCATATTAGGTTAAACTTATCAGTAGAAAAGTAGCGAACACATATCCAGAAAATTAGAACAAAATAATATTTTGGGTATAAGATTGAACACTTCAATCGCTCGAAAGAAATCCAACACAAGACTGTATGAGACATGAAAATTAGAAAGTATATACAATATAATAATCTCTCATCAAATTATGTTGGTTTTTTTATTTCAACTCATGATAGCTCATCATATTTATAATGAAAAATATAGTTGTTGAGCCATAAACTTATTTAATGTATAACTTTTACTTTTATCATAAAACACAATAAAAATAAGAGTTACAAGAATTATAATATAATTAAATATGCAACTCACAAATTAAAGCTAATTAAAAACATTTAAAAGAATAATAAATACACACCTATTACCACATGTAAACTTTTTTCATATAAATCAAAAGTTTTAATTGTGTATACTATAACTAAAATAAAATTTATTATCAAATAAATGATAACATAAAAAAGTTACAAGTAAACTTTGTAACATATAAATTTTTTCATTTGAAATTACTCAAAATTCCCAACACTCCCCTACTAATTTCAAAAGAAATTTTCATAAAACATTTTTTTTTGGATATTTCAGGTTTGACATATAATACATGATATTGGTGTCTTTTGGACTATGAACCAATTCTAAATAGATAAAATTTAATCCATGGAATATTTGGTGAAACATAAAGTTTCTATGAACCAAATAAGAGCTATTGTGGAATAGGGATTTTATCATATCGCGTTATACCAAGGTGCTCTCTCTGACAACGAGGTTTTGCACAAATAGGCCGTGTTCCTGCCTGGTCTTTCATAAGTGCTCTACTAGATATTGCCAATATCACATAGAAGCGGCCCCGCTTCACACTCACATAGGTGATTTCATCAAGCGTATATTGCACTTTATACACCACTCATAAGATATATGAAATTCATTAAGAGTTCTTTTAACTCAACCTCTCGAAATATGCAACATGAAAATGTAGTATAAATAATGGAAAATGTTTTCCCAACAAAAATGGGAAAACATTTTCCCTTGCTTTCCTACTTCACCTCCTCCACTATCACCACCTTCACTTTTTTCACCCACACTAACATATCCATCATTATTTCCATCCCGCTACCGCCACCATCACCACCACCTCCTCCACCCACTGCCGCCACCACCACCACTTCCTTCACTTCCAACACCACCATTTCTTCCACCCACACCAACACATCCATCACTTCCTCCATCCTATTATCTCCATCACGATCACCGCCACCTCCTTCATTCGCCGCCACCACCACCACCACCACTACCACTATCTCCACCAGCACATCCACTTCTTCCTCAATCACCACTACTACCACCACCACCACCTCATCCAACCCGCCACCACCACCACTACCTCTATCTAAATTACCACCACATCCTACACCCCTCCATCACCACTACCTCCACCGTCACCACCAAATTCATCTCTTCCATCTACATTTATTTTTATATAAAAATGAAATTCATAATTAATATAATATAATTTTTATATAATAATTATTATGCTGTATTTCACATATTTTACTATGTATATATATATAAGTTAAACTAGGATTTTATATAGTTAAATTTGTGGTTGGAAAATATTTTTCAGAATTGTAAACAAAGCATCAGAAAATATTTTACAGTGATGTAGTTAAACATAGGAAAATATTTCATTGTCCTGCATAATAATTTCCCTTGCAAAGCATTTTCCCTTGCACAATATTTCCTGCAAACAAACGGGGCCTAGTCTCATTATATTCCAACTCTTAAGCAAATAACTATGACTATAGTTTGCTTAGTTGGTTTCAATATTATTAATTTATCACCAAAATGAGACCATAACTACTAATGAGTTTCTTCCCATAAGAATCAAAGATTCAATCAACATCACTGTACCATTCTAAAACAGTGGGAAATTCATTACATAGAATATCATAATTTATGATATCTCTAAAGATATGTCTTAAACCTCAATATGACTTATAAACAACAAACTTTGTTATAGTTTGTATAGTTGATATTCATATTCTTCCACCACCGTGTAAAATAATCATTAATAAAATTTGTCTCAACTTAACCAAAGATTAGTATCACCATACCTTTTTAGCACAACAAATATCTACAATATAACTGTCATTACTTCATGGTATCTCTTGAATATTTTTACAAGCCTTGTTATGACTTCTCATTTACCATTATTTCTCTTTAATGGAATTTTGAAATCATAAGGGATACAAACTTCTAAAAGAAGTTTCTCAACACAATGCAATTTCATTCATCCTTATGATTCTCATACCAAAAGAAATTATATATTCTTTTCTCACTTAAAGTTGTTGAAAACTCAATTGAAAGCTTTTTATAGAGAAAAACGCAATTTATTTTCTCTATCTCAAAATGTGCAAATAACATCCTTTTATAGAGAAACAAAAGAGTTGATAAAAACCCTCCTTAAAAAACCTTTGTATATTTCTCAACTTCAAAAAATTTGACAACCTTTTCCATTATTTTCAAAGAGAAATCCAAATAAAGTAAATCGTATTTGTAACTACAAAATTTATTACTCTCAATGTAATAAATAATATTTTTCAGCACACATATATAATAAACATACTATATATTGATATATGGAAATAATATAGTTGTTGAAAACTCGGAATAAATATATGTATCAAAAAATATATATTTTCTCTACTTTAAGAAAATATAAATAATTATTGTCTTCTTTTCTCATAAAAGAAAATCTATATATTCTCACTTGTGTAAAAGTAATGAGCTTTGAATACAAAATAAAAACTTACTATCACACTTAAAAAAAATAATGAACATGCAGTAGAAAATTTTTCATTTCTCAAAAATAGAAATTAAAACTTCATTGAATCTCCACACTTTCAAAATTTGTATTATAAGGAAAAACCATCTTCTAACTCATATGGTAGTTCCACTTCCAAGAAGATATATATATACAATAACATTTCTCTATCAAAAGTTCAAAATATATTTTTGATGTACCACAATATAAAACTTTATTACAATAAGGATTTTAAATATATGAACTTAAGAATTTTCTTTTCCTCAAAACCGAAAAGAATATTTCTTATAAACGCTAGAAATTCTATCTCATTTAAATAAAAAATTCACTTAACATCATTGTATCTTTTAAATACAATGAATATCCACAAAATAATATCATAACACATGGTAACTCTCAAGTATTTCACAATACTTAATATGGTTACCCAATAACCATTTTCCTTTTTATTATAATCATAAGGGATACATATAAACTTCTTAAGAAGTTTTTCAACAAAGTGTTCTAAGACACCATTATTCATCATTCTCATTCTCAAAATCACATTAAGTACATGACAAATATACAACTATATATATGCTCAACACAAACTATCAATACACAAATCAAGGTTTTTGAACCTTATTTACAATACCCCCACATCTTTAAATATTTCATTTTGAAGATAACTCCTCCCACGTATCGTAGAGTCTGTACTACTATCACGTTAGTACCGAGATCACCACCCATCAATTGGAACCATTTTTCCTGTTACCATTATCATTATAAAATATAATTATGGTTGTCCCAAAACTGGGGTACCATGTAATCTGCATGAACAAAATTTCAATTATCAATGAAGTGTAACTCAAGTTTCTCATGCAGTAAACTGTACAGAAGTAGAGAGAAAACTAAAATCAAAGATGGTGAAGAGTATCAACTCGTTGGTGTACAGGATTCAAGATACCGAGTCTAAAGTACCCAAAAAGAAAAATTGAAATAACTGAAATATACTCCCTTCTTTGTTATTATCCCAAATGTGTTCCGCTGTGTGAAAATATAATTTTTAATTCCATTAAGTCAGGTGACTTGGCACATTGAGTCAATGAATTGACTACTCTGAAAGTCGTTGGATTCACCTATAACATCCCCGACATATTTTACTCAAGCTTGCACCTACAATCCGATTAGTAACATCACAAATTAGGACTATAAATATCCTTTAAGATTGTTGAAAAATACAATGATAAAAATAAAAATAAAGAATTATATCTTCGATCCCGGTTTCCATCTTCCGGATGTGAATGTGCCAATCAAATTGAGAAGTTCACTTTATGTAATTTTCTGATCCAACCTTCAACCAAATAAGAAATATAATCTATAGAATATGTATATAAATATATAATATAAGTAATAAAAACAAGTTAAAGAAATTTGAATACCGATAAGCTGAGTCATATCGAACGACACTGTTCTTAAAAGATACTTCGTAGTTCCTTCCAGGATTAAATAGCTCCTTTACTCTCTATTTGAAAGTGGAAACTGGATTAGAGATGCAATATTATATCCAGAAAATTAGAATAAAACAATTTTTGGGGTAAAAGATTGAACACTTCAATCGCTCGAAAGAAATCCAGCACAAAACTGTATGAGACATGAAAATTAGAAAGTATATATAATATAATAATCTCTCATCAAATTATGTTGATTTTTTTTATTTCAATTCATGATAGCTCATCATATTTATAATGAAAAATATAGTTGTTGAGTCATAAACATATTCAATGTATGACTTTTACTTTTATCATAAAACACAATACAAATAGGAGTTACAATAATTATAATATAATAAAATATGTAACTCACAAATTAAAACTAATTAAAAACATCTATAAGAATAATAAATACACACCTATTGCCACATGTAAACTTCTTTTGATATAAATCAAAATTTTTAATTATATATACTATAACTAATATAAAACTTATTATACAATATATGATAATATAAAAATGTGACAAGTAAACTGTATAACGTATAAATTATTTCATTTGAAATTACACAAAATTCTCTACACTCGTTTCCTAGAGTTGGTTAAGTCTAGTTTTTGTGTCTTTCTTCTTTTCTACCAAAAATAAATAAATTTGGTAAATTACTTTGTCAAATGTAATTCAATATATATTTGGTAAATTACCTTGTCTCTCTATTTGAGGGCATGGAATGTAACATCGAGTAGAGAATTTGTGGGTCTTTCTAGAGTAATTATTTGACATCTTGAATGAGCATATAGTTTTACCCATGTAACATAAATTAATATGAAATTATGTTAATATTCAAACTACACCAATTGTATATTAGTCATTTTTTCTTTTTAATTTAAGATGTCGGATAATCATATCTCCAACAATGACAATACAAATTTACTATGTTTTAATATATTAATGATTTATTTTTTTTTATTAAATTGAGTTATACATATAATACTTTTTATTCACGGAATTAAAAATTTACTTAACCAAAATTTATAGTCATGGAATGGTCTAATTTTGATTTTGATACCATGCATTTCTTTGATTATCTTTTTTTTATTCGACTATGTATGTCATTGATTAGCTAATATTTATGGCTTTGAAATAATCAAATTTATTGGAAAGGAAAGTTTAAAATTATTACCTTTTTGTAGTTGATTTTTGAATGACTTACAAATTGGGAAAAGAGATGCAATTCATAAGATTGAGACACTTGTTTTATTCATTTGTTCTTACATTCAACATGCAGCCATGAGAACCGATACTTTTCACACTTATTGATGAAGAACATATGAATATCAATTAGGCCAAATGCATTAATGCCAAAATCATCGAAATATAAGAGTAATCAAAGTAATACAACAAGTCATTATTTAAATTTAAATTTTTCAGTCAAAGGTCTCTAATACCATCTAGAAGGAGAGTAGCAAACATCTCTATCTCATCCTTTTTCAAAACTACTCCGAATTCAACCCCACCATTCCCATCTTTTGTTTCCGATATCGAAATTGTTGTATTTCTATCTATGGACGTAACTTCAACCTTTACAGGTTTTCCCCACCCAAAAGTAGTATCATAAACCTCAAATCGGGGAGACCCGGCTACTCCGATTGCTTCCACTAATTTTGAATCAAATTTTGAAAATAACTCAATCTTCTCTTTCGCTCCATCTAGAGCATTTTTTTCTAACCCTCGAACTAGCTTTGTCAACTCCTTTGAAGCAAAGGTTAACCCATCTTCTTTCATGACGAATTCAACTTGTGTTTCTAGAAAGACAGGGAAAACACAGTTGCCAAAATAATTTGTTGGGATGGGAGGGTTTAAACGAGCTCGAACATCAGCTGCAAACCCTAAAACTAATGTTTTCTTGCTTTCTACTCATTTGGCTTTTGTAATTGTTATTGCTACAAATGTATATGCCAGAATAAAGGTAGAAAAATGCTTCGAGTTTGCTTGCTTTGTATCTTCTTTACTAGCTTTGTTATCCATATGAGAAAGTGCCTTTTGTCGGATTTTCTTTATGTCTTCACCAGATAATGTGAATGTTCTTCTTACAAAATTAGTGTTTGTTGTTGACCGAGCCACGCTAAATAGCTCCAAGCTTTTTGGGATGGTATTCTTATCTGAACAAATAACTTATTTGAATCAAGAGAAGTTTTGGGTAACATATGGACAAAAGAGAATATATTTAGTTTCAAAAGAACAATTATACTTTTCTATTTCTTGTTTTCTTTTCAATTTTCGGTTTTTCTATTTTTTCATTTTCCAAATAAAAAACAGAAAAACAGAAAACATGTTCATTTTTATTTAGTTTTCTATATAGTTTCTATTTTTTATTTAAAAAAATCAAAATTATATCTTAATTTTATTGTTACAGCTAAAAATCTTTTAATTCAATTGTACCACTAAGTTGATTCATATATAACTTGATATTGACTTAAAAAATAAAAATTTTAGAACAAGTTTAAATTTACAAAATTGTTTCATTTTCATTTTTTAAGAAATAAGGTGACATTTTTACCAATTTAGTTGTTTTTTAGGTTTGAACCCCAAACCTCACACTTCTTGAATTCTTCAAGAATGGTGGACACTTTACCAAAACCTAGCAGTTTCATTTTCATCTTCAGTTGTCTTTTGTTTAAATTTTACAATTTTTTATTTTCTAAATAAGAATTAATAATTAGAAAGCATGTAATATCTAATAAATAATGAAATTAAAATTATTATTTTAATATAATTTTTTAAAATTATTATTCTTTTTAATAACAAATAATAAGCAATCAATTAAAAATATATAAATTAGTAACAATAATACTAATAAAAATTAAAATTATATAAGTTTTTAAAGGGTTCTAGCCAAATTTGACAACCCTTTTATAAAATCTAAAAATATATCAATAAAAAATTTATTTGTTAGTTATTAATAAGTAATTATACAACTATATATATTAGAATAAAATAAATTAAATAATGGAGCATTGTGGTGGTTAAAAAAAATTATGTTTCTTATGTTTGGAAAATTTCAGAAAACATCAAAATGTTGTTTTCTGTTGCAAGACACAAAATAAAAAAAAATTAGAAATCCATTTTTTAGTTTCTTATACTAAAAAATTTTACAACTAAACAAAAATTTCTAATTTTTAATTTTACTTAAAAAAATTTCTAAGATAACTACTTTATTTTTCCACAACTAAAGCCTTTGTAATAACATTTTTTAACCGCTTTTGCATAAAAATAAATGTTTATCTAAGATTTTGTTTGACAGATTTTAAAAGAAAAATCAAGTATTATGAAAAAGTAATTCAAGTTACTTTTGAGAAAAAGAATTACCCTTGAAAAAAACACAATCAATTACAACAAATAAGTTTGTTAATAATTAAATGAAACGGAAAACTTGTTTCATTTCCGATGCTGATAATAGTGAATCTTGATTTTATATTTATATACTTTGATATTTGTAAGGCTTTAAGCCGTAAATTTAGAATTTTTTTTTATTTAGACTTCATTATTTATTGAATAAATTGTCTATACAATATTTTAAAATACTTTGATTTTTCTCCGTAACAAATTAACTAAGAGTTCATATATATTGACTACATTTTAAATGTAACAATTTAATCCAGTTTTAAGTGTCGGGGACTTTAAATGATGACCAAACAACACAATTGTTGATGTAAAAGTTAAAGTAACTAGTTAAGTATTGATTGATATGTATCTTTATTTTTCGTAACTATATGATTTCACAACGTATTTTATACAGATTACAATCATTACTTTGGGTCAACCATCTATACAGTATGTTACTTATTAAACCCATTTCATGCTAATGATAAATCATCTATCTATATAATACCATTTCATTATTCATTTGATTTAAATTCTACTTATCCAGTTTTTTAAGTGTTATTTATAACTTTTCTTCTATATTAATCAAATATTTGTTATATTAATAAACTGACTTATTTATGCTTCATGAATTGTTCTTTTTTTCTTAATTACCAACTAATAATTTTATTAAAAATAAATTTCTTTCCTGTTCCATAAAAGGGTAAATTAAAAAAACGTTATAAAAATTATAATGATAATCTAAAATAACACTTAAAAAAATATTAAAATATATTAAAAAAAATGTACTTAAAAACAATGGGAGAGAGTATATATTTTATTTAAATTCATCTGTTATGTTGTCTGGGTATCAAGATGAATACAAGTCGGTCCATAAAAAAATTGAATAATTGGACTGTACTAGTAATAATAATGTTGCCATAAATAATTAAAGAAACATATGAATTCATGAGTTATATAATATATCATCATTTGAATAATTGGACTATACAAAGTATTAATAAAGTTTTGCCATGGCAAAATTTGAGAAACATATGAATTCATGAGTTATATATCATCTAGACACTTAGGGTTAAGAGTTAAAATACGGCAGCTGTAAAGGCAAAATATTACTCCCTTCGATTCTTAATATTTGTCATTCTAGATTTTTTACCTTGGTTCCTAATATTTGTTATCTTAAAATATCAATGCACTTTTTAACAATATTTTCCTAATTTACCTTTACATTAATTAGGAAAGAGATTAAGTGTAAATTAATTTATATATTGGTAATTAAGAAGAAAGAGAAATTTATTATAATGTAAAAGAGATAAATTAATAATTTTAATAGTACATTAAATGTTTTATTGATTTTGATAAAAAAATCTAAAATTATAAATATTAGGAACCGGAGAGAGTACTTTGATCTATAATTAGATTTTTTGCCATTTTCACTCAAGTGCTTTAACTTTTTTTGAGAAAACATAATTATTTCACATGAAAATGACATACATAATAGTTTTAACTAACTCAATGGCAAAAAATGTAGAACATAAATTATTAAAGGTTAACGTTTTCCGTTTCCGGATTTTCGGGTGGGAAGGGCAATATGTCAATATCACAGCAAGCCAAGAAAACAATTAATGCTAGAACTGAAATACCTGAAAGTGAAGCCATCTGTATCCAGTAGTTTACATACATCATATCTAATCCTTCAGGGTCTTCAATGACCGTCCGATCAAGCACCGGAGTCAGCTCCGCCGGCAGCGTTATATTTCCGTTACCTTCTCTGGTTTGCTTACATATATAAGCCCAAGCTTTAAGAAACAGAACTATACTTTTTCCGTCAAAGATTCCATGGTGAGAACACACTCCAATACAAAATCCTTTACCCGGGAAAAACGTGATCTGAAACGACATCGTTTCAGCTACCGTCTCCGTCACATGTAACTCAGGCACGTACAGATGCGAATCAGAAATTTCACGAACGGTATAGCCGGAGAGAGCATCGAAGTCGGCAGTGGACTCGGAAACAGTGAGAGAAACGCCGTTTCCGGGAGTGTAGAGAATGAAAGGCCGATCGGAATTTGACGGCCAAACGAGTTCGCCGGCGAAAGGGAGGAAGTGGAGGAGAGTTAGAGAGAGGGAGTTCTTGAGAGATGGAAGTATGGATGAGAAGAAGGAGGTCGAATCGAAATCGGTGGTGAGTTTGTAGAAGAAGATGCGTTCAACGGGGTGGAATTTGAACCAGAGAGTGTCGAAGAAGGTGAGTGGGAGGGATGATGACTCGGTGGCTGTGGCTGAGTCGGGGAGAGGAACGATTTTGCAGGTTTCGGTTGTAGTCACAGATGAAGCCATGAGAGTAGAGAGAAGAGATTGGTTGATACACTGCGGAGATGATGAAGATGTTTTTGTTGTGGAAAATTTGCAGTAATTCAACTCACCATCATGTTTACACTTCCGAGTACAAAGCTTTTTATATAAAGGCAATTGCATAAGAACCGTTTTAAATTCAGCAACTTTTGCTGAATGTGATCTCGAAGGATTCAGATTCTCTGCCGTTGGATTTTCAACTGTAGACTTTTAACTTCTACTCCGACAAAAATAAAGGGAAATACAAAAAAATGTAATGTTCTGTGTAAAATTTTTTTTTTTTTCTATTATTTAATTTAATTACATTGTCAAGGTTTTGAATTTACATTTCTATCATCTTGTAATTATATTGTGATAACCTTGTCGGATTTTATAGTTATCTTATAGTTATTTCAAATAAACGTAATTTTTGTATATTTTTACAATGATTTTATTATACTTTATTTATAGTATTTATAATTAATCTGAACATGTTATATTTATGTGTTTTTATTTATTTTTTGTGTTTAAATTTATTTTTTATATAACAAAATCGCATTTTATAGTTATCTTATAGTTACCATATAGTTTACTTATAGATATGTTTAATATAACAAAATCGTATTTTATAGTTATCTTATAATTAAATCAAATTGATGTAATTATATTATATTTTTGCTATTGTTTACTTGTAATATGTCAAATTGATATAGTTGTGTTATTTTTATTTGTATTTAATTATGTGTTTTAACTATGTGACAACTATAAAAGAACTATAAAATAAATATGTATCGGTAAAAAAAGTTAAGAAAAAAGTATAGCATCATAAATCTTATTTTGAAGGGAAACATAAAGAGGAAGAAAATATTCTAAAACGACATGTTAAAAAAATAAACGGTTTGTGAGGTAAATCAAAAATAAGAAATTAGATTTAAAAAAACTAAAGGAATGTAAAAATATAAATAAGAATAATTTAGAAGGTGAAGCTTCCAAATGAATTGTTAGAAACATACTATGTAAATTATCACAAATAAAGGTTCCCCATTTTCAAAGTTTGATCCATATTGCAAAATTTATAATTTCAAAGAATCTCAAACCAATTTTGAAAGTTTAATTTACCACTTGCACTTGACAAAATCGCATTAATTTAGACCATCTATGTCATATGTTAGCTTGAATTGGTGCGAAAAATATATCATTAAAATGACATTTGAAATAAAACAAACAATAAAGTAACATATAATGTCGAGAGGAAAATTGATGCGTTTTTACCAAATTCGAATGGGTAATTACTCAAACTTTTGATAGTTTAATAAGGTAACATCAATGAAAGTTGCAAATTTTTCAACTCCTTGCATGTATTTCTTTCAATGTTTTGACATGTATCTGATTTGTAAGAATAAAATACGATCACCTAAAGAGATAATGATAAAAAGAATAAAATAAATTCATACATGTGAAATGTTGAATGGGTCATATACATCAATTTTTTCTTCCAAATTATTTGCATCAATTTGTTCTCCCAAGATGTATAAATTTTTTCCTTGCATTTTCATTTAGTCAATAAAAAATTTAAATAAAAACTATATATATTTGAAAATGATCTTATAAATCTAAATTATACTTGAAATTCTTAAATGTGCGTCGAGTTAGATTCGGATTAATGTTTTAGTAAAAAGAGGTACCACGAGACTCAATCCAAAGTCAATACCGTCTTTCATACAAATAGGTCTAATAACATCATCTCTTATGGTCATATAGTTGGACTAATTGCTCCACTTTGACCCCAAAAACTTACATCAAAATTGAGCTTTGCCGTGGCCGTCTTACGTATATCAGCTTTTAATAGATGAAGATGAAGAACGAGGTAGAAGAAAGGTTTATGGTTTTTTTTTTATTTTTAATGTGGCCCCAAGGTAGACGTATTCCACATTGAAAAAAAGTCTACATTTTTTAATATTATTTTTCCTCTACTCCAGCATCAAATATTTTGAAGAATTATTATGTTTCCATATTGAAAAGCATTTTATATATTTTTTTTAATAGGCCACTCATCAACAGTACTCAATAACATGTATATTTTTAGGAAGATAGGATTGTATTAAGCAGTGGAAAGATGAGGAACACAATAGGTGAATCAAAATACCACTATCCCGTTACCTCATTCGAATGATTAGCTCGTGCACTAGAATGAACTAAAGTATTAGCATTTCGAGATTCAAGATTAAACAAACCAAAGCAAAAGAATTAGCCAAATGCTAATCACAGTCCAAAATAATAGAAGAGAAATATGAAATACCATCTTTAGAATTCATCAAAGCTTCAAACAAAATGCTATTATCAACTTCAATCACCACATGAGAGTAATGATGACATTTCAACCATGAGAGTGCTTCCTTTGCTAAGTATGATTCAACTTCTAACGTAGACGAATAAGGCTATAATTTTTCAGCCTTTGCACAAATAAAAGAACCCCAAAATTACGAGCAATAGCACCAAGACACATAGATTCGCCGTTATTAAAGATTGCGGCATCGATGTTGCACTTCAAATAATGCGCAAAAGGGGGCTCCCAATTCGTACCGACCGCTAACAAGGACAAAACACCTTGCACCTGCTGTTGCATGGATCCATGTTGGATAAAGGAGATTACTCTGATGAATCTGAAGTCGTGAAACATTTTCAGATTGAAATTTATTTGGTGGTTCTACCAAATTATTCAATCAAATAAAATCAGAATTTTGATAAGAACTTAGAATGAGAATTTATTCCAAAAAGATGAAAAATGAACCGTATCCGTTTATTGTCCAATGCGAGGTTTTTTTTTAAAAAAACCTCCGGAGGAACGATGTGTTCCTCCATCGGAAAAAGATTGGAATGGGTGAAAATTTCGGGCCGAACGTCCCAACTAGGTTGATGCATTCGTTTACCTACAGAACACTCATCCCTCTTTTCATTAAAAAGAGTGTGTCACAAAAGTGAGTCGCCCAAATAAATATAAGGTTTAATTACATAGCAAACTAGGATCTGTAAAAAGATCCAAAATTGAAAATTAGAAAGATTTGTTCCTACACTTAAAAAAATACCAACATCGGTGAATATTAGCAATAAACAAATCTTCTCAATCAAGAAATCCTTCGAAAACATAACGGTTCCTTCTCTTCCATATGCTCCAAGCGATTGAAAACTAAAGGGCTGTAGCAAACTCCTTCTTAGCCTTGTTGTTGAAAAGAGATCTCCAAAGCATAAGAAAATCGTAAGCGCATTCGGGAATGTGAGATTGCATACCCAACCAATTTAAAGCATCACAGCAAACGGTCCAATTAGATTTACAAAAATGAAGCATATGATCCAAAGTTTCATCCATCGGGCAAAATGGACACTTCGCATCCTAGAGAGTAGCACAACCTCAAGAGAGGAGAAAAACCTTAGTTGGAATTCTCTTATGGAACAAGTGCCAACAAAAAAAGGACACGAGGAAGCATGCAAGTGTCCTAAATCAATCGAAATGAAGGTTGTGGGGATGACCAACGATCTTGAGTGTAAAATCATTCACAAAACGACACGGAAGAGAACTTTTTATTTGTTCCAAATTTTCAAAGAAATAAATCATTGATGTCCGAAAAATTAATTGGAACTGACATTCAATGTTAGAAGCCGAGATTGAAGATGGGAAGAGATGCGAGGCTGCTATCAAGATAGTTTTCTTCAGCTCGATACATATGGATTGCTCCGTCAAGCGGAGTTGTCTAGCCCAATTTAGGCGGCCCTGAATTTCTAAATCAAACAGCCCCTCACAAACAGCCATTCCCGAGCTGTTTTTCTGCTCACTAAGCTCCCATAAATTGGTGAAAAGATCCTTCAATGGCCCCTTCAAAGTCCAATTATCAAGCCAAAACTTTGTCAACCTTCCATTCCCTAATTGAATCGATATATTTGCAGAGAAAAAGTCCAGATAACTTTTATTTCAGCAACAAGAGATTATGTCTTTCCATGGCAGCGCAAACTTTGAATGATCATACGATAGCAAATCCCACCAAGAAGATATTCCATGTCTATTCACACAAAAAACAACCCAAAGAGAATTGTCAACTCTATTCCGAAGTCGCCAAATCCATTTAAGAATAAGACCACAATTCATAAGTTTAAAACTTCGGATAGATAGGCCTCCAAGATGCTTTGGGAGATTAATCGTGTTCCATCCTACTTTGCATAATCCATAGCTTACCGCATCTCCCCTCCATAAAAAAATTCTGCATTAAACTTACCAATTTATTTTCCACCGCCACCGGGAGTTCAAATAACAATAGCATATAAATTGGCAATGATGAAAGAACTGATTTTACCAAAACTTCTTGCCTCACATAAGAAAGGCATTTCCCTTTCCAAGAAGCTGGTCGAATATGAAATTTTCCAATAAGCGTATCCCAGTTCATGTTATTAATGCGCTTGTAGCTCAATGGGGTTCCACGGTAACGAACCGGAAATTTCTCGACTATACATCCAAGCTTTGATGCACACATTTAGGTTGTTGAATCATCTACATTGACTCCAATCAATGAGCTCTTGTGATAATTAATATTTAGCCCCGAGTTCATCTCATAAAATCGATGAGTACAAATGAATGGTTCAATAAGAGAAATGTCCACCGAAAGAAAGCAAATTGTGTTATTTGCAAATTGAAGCAAAGAGACATCCGGAAGGTCATCATCAATCTTGAAACCTGGTAGTAATCCCTCTTGGATGCTTGTGTCAATGAGTTGTTTTAGGCCTTCTATCGCAAGTACAAAAATGAAAGGCGAAAGGGGATCACCTTGCTTTACTCCTCTGTGAATGCGAATTGGAGCACTAGGAACACTATTAATTAAGATTAATGAGGTGGAGTTGAAACGGCATCCCCTAAGCCAAGATATCCACTTATTTGCGAAGCCCATTTTGCTCATTATTGCATCTATATAAGGCCAAGAAATGTTATCGAACACTTTGTGAAAATCTAATTTTAAAACTAAGCAGCCCCATCGACTTCTATGGACTGAATGAATTATTTCAGAGACAACAAATGAACATTTGTAGATGTTTCGGTTCTAAACAAAGGTAAATTAATTTTCGGAGATAAAGGAGGTTAATACCGCCTTCAAACGCATTGATAGGAGCTTAGTGACGACCTTATAGACCCCATGGATTAAAGCTATAGGTTCGAAATTTTGGAGCAAACAACTTCCCGGAATTTTTGGAATAAGCACCGTAAATGATGATTTAATCGAGGATGGTAAGGTGTAGGTTTTAAAGAATCTTTCAAATAACTTGAAAAAATCCTCTTTCAAAAGTTCCCATGCACACTTGTAGAACAAAAAATTAAACCCATTCGATCCCGAAGATTTATTATCGTTGCATGAAGAAACCGCGTCCAAATTTCTTTTTCAACGAATGGGCTTGTGAGCGATCGGTTATCACTCTCTGATACTCGAGAAAATTTTAGCTTTCTTAAAGAGAATGGAATCGGAATAGGGGCTAAAAATAGGTCCGAATAGAAGTCAATGATTTTTGAAGTGGTTTGTCTGAAATCGGAAGAGATGGCGCCATTTAATTCAAGACATGATATTCGGTTATTTCGAAAGCGAGCTGAAGCAATTTGGTGAAAGAAGCTAGTGTTGTTATCTCCAAGAAGCATCCATTTAATTCTTGATTGTTGGTGCTGAAAATTTTCTAAAAAGAGATTTTGGCGAACAAGCGATGATTTTAGCGTGAGTAACATCGCGGAGGTCGAATTGTCAAGCGGACGAGCGCGAGAACTATCCATCATGGATAAGACTTGTTGTTGTAGAGCCACAATTTTTTGCCTCAAGTTGCCAAAATTTGATTTATGCTATGGACCAATTGGTTTACTCAAAATCTTCATACAGAAAGAGAAATCACGATTTCGATATTTTCTTCTGATGACTTTCCATTCATTTGTGATGAAAGGGAGGAAGTCGTTATGATCCCACCAACAGTTGAGCGACCGAAATGGCTTTTGGCCTGGGATCGGGGATGACTCACTTTGAAATAGAATCGAAAAGTGGTCCGAAAGGTTCGATTCCAACATCCTGATAGATAAGGAAAGCCATCTATCCGAAATGGCACCCGAGTCTAAAACTCTATCTATTCATGAAAATGACCTCAAATTGTGCTAAGTATAGTCTCTTCCTTTCAATGGGATGTCGAGAAGCTTCGAATTGTTGATGAATTCTCGAAAACATGGCAATGAAGGTGACGTTCTCCTACTCGATCTTTCATTTGCAAAATGTACCTCGTTAAAGTCACCACAAACAAAAACGTTATCAAGTTGTAAAATAATAGGGGTCAATTCAAGCCACATAAGACTCCTTTCATTCCAATCTATTGAACCATACAAAGCAATCACATGAAAATCCAATATTCCATAAACAAAAGAAAAGTGAATAACCATCCATCGAGAAGAAGAAGCAAGTAAAGACCCCGTTAAAAGAGCATTGTTCCATGTGATTGCTAGACCCCCCGATAAACCGTTAAAGCTAATACAAATTGAATCAAAGTCATTATGACCTCATAATTTCCGCAAAATAGCATCCGAAATTAAATCAACTTTAGTATCAATCAAAACCACAAAATGCAAGTTATATTTTTGAGAGTAAGATAAAATATAATTTTATTTCAAACTATTACAAATACCACCACGGTAATTCTAACTCAAATAGGACAAAGACATTTAAAATAGATTAAAATATCCTCAGGAAGAAATGACGTCTATGAAACCAAGCGAGCTTTGATTGCGTCAATGATAAAAGATTTTGAGTTCTCCTTAAACAATCCAAGCTTGAAACTGTCTGCCTAAGTAAGGAGAGCTTCGCTAAGCTTCTCCAAGTGCATTTGCAAGAAAAACCGATTCATATTCTGAATGTCTGGCTCTGAGGAATAAATTTAAGACTGATTAGATTCTAGTACTATAGTGCTTGCAAACCCTCTCAAGGAAAATGTAAAGCTGATGGGTTCATTAGCAGTATTCAGTTTTGATTGCGATGCTGAAACTGACTTCACGACAACAGCTGTGGCGACGGACATGCGATTTTCTTGTCCCGAGGAAGATTCAGAATTAGCCTTACCAGTTGAGATAAAAACATCATCAAGGCATCCAGGTTTTTGATTTAATGGTGACCCGAAAACAGCAGCTCCTACAAAAGCAGAACTCAAAACATCTAGCTCATTATTTTATCTCTCAAATAATCTAGTCTCATCTTTATCTCCATTCGAATCACCAAACCATCTATCTTTAATTGAAATATCACCAGAGCTTATAGAATCTTTCCCAAAGTCATCACAATTTTTGCAAACCGTGAGTTGATGAATTTTGGCGTTAATGCATGTGGTAACTTCACTTATAGATTGAATTACTACAGAATCTGTTGAATCGTAAGGGATGCTCATGATCCATGAAACTACGTCTAAGCGATCTGATCGATTAAAGTTATGATCTATTGTCATTAAATTACCCACTGTGCCCGCAACATTCTTCACTAAATCCTGTGATTATAGCAGGCGGAATACCAATAAAATCTACAATACAAAGTTGAAATAGGGGCTAACTTCGGAGAAAAGGTCTTGGAGGGGTAGCCAATCTCCATAAAGAAAACCTAAAACTGCATCTTTTGAGAAAAACGAGATCACTACCATATCCCCGCTTACCGGAGCAACAAAGTTTATTGCAAACTTTCTTTCCCAAATTATATAGTGTAGAGATCGGGAATGACATGTATGTTTCTTACTTTCACGAAACAAGAAAGATGAGTCCACTTTTCTTTCACAACCTCTTTATTCAATTTCATGTCAATCATCTCCTTCACAAGTGCAACTACTTCCGCAAAAGAACGAGAATCTCTCAGGGATGGTGAAAAGGTTCGTTTCAATTCCACTACTAATGGGATTGATCTTGGCAGTGACTTGACATTATTGATAGTCACAGGCTTGTCATATTTAGCAATGAAAGTTCTAAGTTTAAAGCATCTGATTGCGATAGCATTAAGATGATGAAGGGCTACATGAATCGAAATAGTGCCTTCCATAGTGAGAAACCCAAAGCATTGATTTCTCGCATTCCTCTTTTTAACCACATTAACATCTCCTATTACTCCATATTTCAAGAAAATGCTTTTCATACCTAATCTATCATGAAAAGCTAGAAAATTGTGAAAGTATATTTGTCTTGGAGAGGTTTCTTATGGTTTCTTGAGGTATTGATCATAGGCTATTTTTGGTGATTTTTGGCTAGGGAGGGGTTGAATATAAGATCACTAGCGAGATTCAAGTTGGTATTGGCTGGTGGTACGAGGAAATGTCATGGCTGTTGGTGGCTACGATCACGCTCAACGGTTGGCGGCTGGTTGCAGTAATAGGGAGCTGCGGCTTGCGGCTAGGGACATTATTGACATGAGAAACATCAACTATATGAAATGTTAGATGGATTTGAAATAATTCCTTAAATGATCGTAATGATGCGATTGAATAGAATATATTTCCTTGACGACTAGTAAAGGTTGGAGAAATTTTATGTGGCACGTAGACAGTTATAGCACCCGCAAAGGTGACCTAACAAATGTTCTTCTTCTTAAAATGAGAGTGGTTATCTTTTTTGTTGATGATTTTGTTTGTTTCATGTGGATATTTTTGTTTATTTTTCCTTCTTTCTTTTCATTCCATCTTTGTTATATGTTCAATTTTATATTCTTTTTTGAATAAAGCTGAGCGTGACAAATACCGGCTCTATTTATTAAGATAGAAAAGAAAATAACAAAAATAAAATGAAAAAAAGAAAATGAAAAAAGGAGAAAAACATAGATATAGCTAGAGCCTACTGACTTGATAAACCAATAAACTCTTTATGTAGGAGAATATTTGTCTGGTTTCCTATCACATTGAACCTGATCTCTAGTTGCAACCGTTAATATTTTCTTCTCCTGAACCGAGAATGGCTTCCAATTAGTGGTAGGAGAATCCACATTCATATTACCTTCAGACTTGCTTTCAGTAGAGCTAGAGCCCATACTCTTGGAGGCCGAGGCAATGATAGAGTCCCTAAACGCTCTCATACGCGCATTCTTCTTGCTCTTGACTATTTTCCAATTATTATCATTCTCCTCAACCATCAGATCTTTCTCATCATTCTCTGCAGTCAACCAGATCTTCCTCATCAATATCTGCAGTGTCAGGCCCTAATTGCTCATCTTCTATTGGGGTCCTCGATCGTAAGCGTTGCTCCACCTCTTCCACCATATCTCCCCAACACTCATGATTAACTTTGTTGACCGAGGCTAGGGTTGAAATCCACAATGAGATCAATACCAAATAGATTATAAATCGGATTACGCTGATTGTCAATGATTTCCAACCACCATCAGCGTTTATACTATCAGTGTTTTCCACCCTTTTACTAGTAGAATTCGCATTATTAACCACCACAAGGTGCTCCTCATGATCTCCATCACTACTATTACCACTGTCACTCTCCTCCATCGTAGAGTTGCGGACAGCAGCCTCCTCGCCCAAAGGAGCATCCTCCTTATTGTTTAAACTTTTTTCAAGATTTTGAAAAACATTCCCAATGGGAATATCTGACTTGGCCTTAAGCCGCTCCTCAAGGTCTTGCTCCCTTACGTTGCTTCTAGTAAGAAGGGTAATGCGTCCATCAACTACCTTTCCTTTAGGAACGTTACTCAAATCCTTAACCACCATTGGTTTGTTATACTTCTTGCAATCATAGTGATGATGTCCAACAGATTGACATAATCTGCAAAATTCAATTAAATTCTCAAAAATAACATCAACCCATAATTCACTCCCCATACACTCTACCCCAACCGTTGAAAGCAATGCATTGCACAAATCAACATCCACAAGAACCCTAGCAAAGTGACCGAAATCTCCGGTCAACGTGACATTATCAACCGCAATAATGATCCAAAGATACTTACATTTTTCGCTAAATTCTAATGTCCCAATACTCCCATGGCAGCCCTATAATCGGACCCAAACCTGCGCGTTCGTGGCTTTTTGAGCAGATGGATCGAAATCTGGAACCTAGGGTTGTACTCGAAATAAACCCGGCTTGAGATTAACGTTACCCCTCGACCAAACCATATTCTTGGTCTCCATCGTACCCATCATCATGTGATAATATCCCCTACCCAATGAGATCAATCTTCATCGAGTTTTGAGCGCCCAAATTAAAGAAAGTTGTGATTTGAGGTATTCTAACTTTTCTGGCATGTCTCCCTTCCCCAAGATTAACTGTCCAATTAAAGAAAAGGAGTAAAGCTTAAGACTTTCATTACAAACATCTTGAGAAATACGAACTGACCTGAATCCCCCCTTCTCGATAACGGTGACTACTGTATCAAAACTTTTTCCAGAGGTTTGCATGTTAACGAGGGCTTCGAACCTTGTGGCTATTATGGTTACACTAAAAAGGCTATTGCGCAAAAGAAGGCTGATGTGGTTACGAGACTTGTGGTTGCTATTGCGCAACACGGGGCTGCTCAGAATTGTCATGGTGGTAGCTCTTGCACAACATGGGGTTGCATGCCTGTCGAGACTTGATTGTTAAAGAGGGAGGCAATAAAGTCGACGGAGGAGAAAACACTATCCATGGCTAAACGGACTACTTAATCAAGGACGGTAATAAGAATAAGGAGAAGAGAAGTTTATGGTTGCAGTCAAGATCAAGAACGACCAAGAAAGGAGAAAAACTAGGGTTTTGGCTGAAACCCTAGCAGAGACATCCATAGAGGCCAGAGTCTATCTTCTGTTCAGTTTTATTTTCATTTAATAGTGTATTAGCCCTGATTACCGACCTCCAATGTTAATAGAAAAAGGTAAATTTTGGATTTTTTTCATTTTCTTAAGATTCTTGAAAATTATCATCATCAAGTAAAAAAATATTTGTACTTCTGAAAAATTTTCAAAGTTTATCAATGAAGTTTATTATTACCATCATGTAAAATTTTAATTCAAAATGGACAAAATTATCGTTTGTTGTGACATAATTTGAAAGATCATTTGTTTGTTAACTTTCTAAAATCATAGATTATAGACCAATTTTTGGAAAAAAATCATATATTTTTATTCGAAAAATAATGAAATGACATATTTGAAAAATAAAGATGATAGAATAAGAGTATAAACGACATATTTTAAAGGGTAAACTTCAAAAAAGTACCTGTGGTTTAGGCCATTTTCAAAAGGGAGCTTGAGGTATTTCGGGTCTTAAAAGGGGGCCTAAGGTTTCGTTCCGTTAGCAAATAAACGATTTTTTGCTAACACCGTTAAGATGGATGACATGGTAAAGGGTAATTTTGGAATACCCTAATTTTTTTCATCTTCAACCTCTTATAAACCCTAACTCCAAATTCATCCATCCAAAAATCCTAATTTCTTCATCCACTATTCTTAACACACCTGTACAATGAAAGAGGAATGCAATAATGCTGTAACAGATACTTCACTAGCCATTGTTGTAATCCCCAAACCAATTGAATCAACACCAATGACGAATTCTTCTGCAAATCCCTTAGCTAAAAACCAATCCCAAAATGGCCTAGAACCCACCACAGCAGTGGCAATTGCAGTGGCAGATTTGGCTTGAATAATAGCTATGGCTCTAGCAATTCTCTATGTGTGCCAATTGAAGAGGAAGAAATGTCTCAATCAACATAGCATCAACACCATAATTCAAAACCCTCCAAAAAGCAAGCAAAACTTTACACAGTTATCAAATACAACAATTTCAAAAAATGAACATCAAGAAGAACCAAGAAAACCAAGATTAAAGAAAACTCAGCAAAAGCGGAAACCCTAACATCATTGTTAAGAAACTTGGAAATCGGGGAAATGCAAAGAGAAGCTTCTTGGTAAACGAATTCAACCGAATAGATTATTGACATTGGATAATTGATTGAATTGATTGAAAACAGAACCAGCACAAAACAAGAATTTTTGGAGAAACAGTTCAGATCTGAAACCAGAAATAGAAGAGAAAAAAAATGAAGAATGTAGAATCCCAGTAATGGCGGCTAGCTATTGTTTCACTGTCTATAATAGTACAAATCCTTTATGCAGGATGAATTTTAAATTAATTTTGTTTTTTATAGTAATTTGGAAAACATGAAATGCTTAATCGATACGAAATGAGTTTTGTGGATGGGTTAAGAATGGTGGATGAAGAAATTGGGTTTTTGGATGGATGAATTTGAGGTTAGGGTTAATAAGATTTTAAAGATGAAAAAAAATCAGGGTTTTCTGAAATTACCCTTTGCCACGTTATCAATCCTAACGGTGTTAGCAAAAAATCCCTTATTTGCTAACGGAACCAAACCTCCGGCCCTTTTTTGAGACCCAAAATATCACAAATTCCCTTTTGAAAACAGCCTAAATCACATAATACTTTTTTTAAATTTACCCTATTTTAAAATAAATATGACAAAAATAAGTTTGAAGCCGGTATCATGTTTTAAAGATAAGTATGTTTTATGCAATTGTGGAGTGAAAATTTTCTTAATGAGTTGAAAAATATGATATTTGGGATAAACGTTTGATTCATAGTTGAATAATTGTTTTGTGACATATTAAAAAATTGATGATTATTCTTTAAAGTTCAAAATGAACTTTAGAGTGGATCTGAGTGAATCTTAACTTTATTTTCTAAACAATTTCTATTTCACTTCATCATACTCTGTATCTGTCTAATTTTACTCTAAATTTACTTCGAAGAATTATTTCCTTTGATAAGTATGTACTTGGTAAGCTTAGAAATTGTGTTATTATTTACTAATTTTGAAATATAACAACTCACAGACAAATTATGCATAAATTTTTGGATAAACTTAAAAAACATACCTTGTGATTGGTCATTTTGTAAAAATGGTTCTTGTGGAATTTTTTTTTATAAACTGATACTTGTGATTTCAATAGCTAGTAAAAAGAAAATTCCAATTTTTAATTACGTCATGAAGAGGGGTATTCTTGTCCATTTTAAACTAAAATTTTGAGCTTAAGTAATAAAAATGTAATACAACTTAATAATAAACTTAAGAATTTTTTGAGAAGCGCAAATATTTTTTTATTCAAATGTAATGATAACTTTTCAAAAATCATAATAAAATGAAAAATTTTCGAAAAATTACTCAAATTTTAATGTATAATTCTTAAATAATATAATTAAATTATAAAAATATTGAATTGATTGAAATACATCCCATGAAACTATTATTTTTAATGAAAAAATATATTTTTCCCTCTTTTTGCTGACTTTTGAAATCATAAACACCTTTTTAACAAAAATATTCTACAAGTACCTTTTTGCAAAACGGTCAAACCACAAGTCATCTTTTTTAAGTTTACCCTCCATTTTTGTAGTCCAATATTATTAAATTGTATATTTTCTTTTAAAAAAATATTAATTATATATTTGGATATGGATTTGTCTTCGCCTAGAGTATTGAATGTAAAAGTTTGGAGATGGCAACTTTGGGGTTTTGAGATTACTTCCATGATATTGTCATGGAAAGTTCTATTTTCAAGTTTTTCATATGATCTATTTTCAAGCTTTTCATATGATTGCGTATTTTGACTTTATGACATCTGTAACAAACAAACCATAAAAAATTCGTAATAAGTATCCATATCTTTTGACCAAAACCAAGATTTGTTGTTATATTGAAAGATTGAAAGTGGAGCTTTTTAAGGCAATAGTTTTGAAGCAATCCCAAACAGGTACGTAGCAGGCTCAGGTACAATGGTTTAGTTGGATGCACATAAAACGAAGTGTGACTATGCTTCAAATTCATGCGGAGAGAGCCTTCAATAAAACAATCTATCAATATGATCTATGAACCTTTTTCTGCTTTTTGCAGTGGCATTAAGTTCGGCTCAATATTTATAAGTATTAGATGCATATAAATTTGTAATGATTTCTTCAAAAAAAGAAAAGTTGTGATGAAACAAGTACATTTCAATTCATACTCTTAAGTTGAAGAGAACATGACAGTTTTTAACATATCAAAATGCTGAGCACACGCAGTATTAACATACCACAACAAAGAAATTATTATACTCTACATATAGTTACTTCATTTGTTTTTCGTACCTATAAATCACAAGTCCCGCTATTTTGAATGCCCGAGTAGCGACGTGTTTTGTGGTTTGAACAATTTTAGGGTCGCCTGTTCTCGAAGTTGTTCCTGTCCAGCGTTTATAAAATTTCGGTTAAGTAGCAATGCCGAACATATAATAACAGAAGCTAGAAAGAAAGGTCTAAAAACAATAAAATTCCTCCCTTTTAAGGCATCGTACTGTACTCTCAAAGCTCTGACTCCAAATTTGTTAAAGGCCCATATAATGTTTTTTTGTAATTAATTTTTTTGGGGACAATTAACTTGGCTTTTGCTCACAATCGATATTCTTAATTTTAGTAAAAACAAATTGTCAAAATATCGAAAAACAGGAGAGGTTAATTGAGATTAAAATTAAAATGCAGAGAATTTGTACCAACCTCTGTGACAAAGAAGGCATGAAACCCACATGGAACTCTATGAGGTAATTCAACAACAGCAACTGGATCAGCTGACATTGTTTTGCATCAATCACATTTACAGCTGATTTTCTGCACATATATAGAGTACGAGAAGTCAGTACTGCAGAATTTATTAGAGGAAAAGAATAGCACTTGATAAATTTAATAGTTCCTAAAAGCTCTGCAATTTACTAAAAGTGCATATAAGTTCATGGCAATTTACACCCTTAGTTTTAGGTTAAATGCATCAACACTTCCTTAAACTTAGCAACTTTTGTCCAATATCATCCCGAATTTTCAAAAGTTCCAATTAACCCCTGAACTTGGAAAAAATAAAGTGCACAAGTTTGTCACCTCAATGACACGTGTCAAATTATGGCTGGTTTGACTTTTTGATAATGTTATTTTTATTATTTTTCTCTATTCTAGCCAAAAATTGACATGTTGGTTAAATGAAGCTTTTGAAAGTTTGGTAAAAGTTGTCATGTTTAGAGATGTGTTGATGCGTTTGGCCAGCATTTTAAATATTGAACTGCGTTGTAATCCTAAACTTAGATAGCTTTATTTTACCTATTTAGATTTAAACATAACTATTAGTTATCTAGGTATAAGTAATAATGACACGTGTAGTTCAACATGTAAAAGTGTAGTAGAGGAACAGAAAGTAGTACCCGGTGTTTTCATCATGCACATAGAATATATCATCTTCCTCAGAAGAGGTGCCAACTTCCTTGGGAACAAAAATGGCCTCAGAACCGAATCTTGTGGAATCAATTCCATCTATCACCGGAACAGTCTCTAGTTGGTGGCAATGAAGTTGGCTTGTGGAAAACCAAGGCAAATTCCACCAATAATGCTTCTAACTCAGCTGGAACATTTTCTGTATTGGCCATCTCTATTGTAGTAACCTTTGTAGCAGCCTCCTGTGTGTGAGCTAAATATGCCTGATGCCCTTGCTGCAGTAAATTTTTAATTCTCTGCTCGGTGGCTAACTTCAAGGTAGTGTGAGTAAGGCCTAGCAAGGTGTGGTGTTTCCCCTCCAAATCAAACTGCATTGTTAAGGTGTTGAAATTCCACACAATGCTGCCAAGAGTTGACAGCCAATGAACACCAAGTACCAACTCAAAACCTCCTAAGGCCATTATTAGAAAGTTTGCTGAATACTGCTCCCCTTTCATTTCCCAAATGAACTCCATACACATAGAAGTACATTTAACAACCTCACCATTGGCCACAGTAATCTGTAAGGGTACAATGTCCTGGAAAACACATCCCAAACTCTTAGCAACTGACAGATCTAGCACATTAAAGGTCCTGCCAGAATCAACTAAAATGTGCAGGGATCTCCCCTTATGTTTGCCTACAACTCGCATAGTTTGTTGTTCAGGGGCCTAAATGGATCCCATAGCATGTAATGAGATCAAAGGAACTGGTGGAATTTCCTCACCTTCCTCTGTGTTCTCCTCGTCTTGACACTTTTGAAACCAAATCGCGTGTATGTATTTCTTCTTACAGATGTGGTTTCGAGTAAACTGTTCATCGCACTAAAAACAGAGATTCTTGGAGCGCTTTTCAGCCATTTCTACTTTCGTAAGCCTCTTAGCTCGAGGTGGAGTGCCTAAAACTCCTTTTTCTGCCTGTTGTTTAGCAGCCATGCCTCCTACGCTCATGGATCTAAACGGTTGAGCTATAATTGGCCTTGCTCCACTTCCAAAACTCTATGTTGGTGTGGCATAGTTGCCTTTCATTCCGAATGTCCTGCCAGTCCTCAGTGAAACCAAATAAGCCTCCTGCATTCGCGCAAGTGCATAGGCTTGTGGCAAGGTCTTTGGTCCCTGCATCGTGACTGGATAACCAATTTCCTCCTTCAAACCAGTAAGGAAACAACTCAATATATTCTCCTCTGAAAGTGTAGTCCTGTGCGCACAAGAATCAAACGATTCTATATAATCAAGTAAACTTCCATCCTGATTCAATTGCTTTACTTCTGCCATTGGATCCTAAAAAATTCGTTCTCCAAACCGAACCTTAAGGTCCACTATGTAACAGTCCTAAGTAGGAAGTCCTGTTTTCGCCTTAAACCTAGCGTAGTACTGGTGCCATTCCAACGCTTTTCCATTAAAATGCAAGGAAGCTAGATTTACCTTTGTGTTAACAGGCGTTCGATCTAGATGGAAAAATAGCTCACATTTGAAGAGCCAGCCATTCACATCAGTTCCATCAAAGGCAGGGAAATCTACCTTCATAGATTGAGCTGCTAGCTGATAAGTTTGATCCGGATCCTTGTTGAGCTCTAAGATACCATCCTGTTTACTGGTCGAACTATCCTCAACTTCCTTGTACTTTTCCTTATTTTCAAAATACACCTTCAAGCGCTCAACCACACCGTCAAGCTTGAGATCAAGCTTTTCCTCCATCATTGCGTCCAATCTTCCAAGAAGAGCTTCTTCCATATCTATGATCTCTTGAGCCTTAAGCGTAGCCTTAGTCATTGTTTCCAGGTGCCAGAAAAGTGCTCTGATACCAAATGATGTGAGTAGAAATTCCACAGAAATAATTTAGAGAAAAAAGGAGGAGAAATAGAATTTTGAAGAAGAGAGGAGAGAACGTCTGTATTGAATCAAGCAAAATTAGCATGACTTACACAGAGCAAGTACTGCTCTTTAAACCCATTACAAACCCTCCCCTTGCCAGGTCGGCTAGTTAATCAACCAATAGGAAAAGGCCAGCAATTACAAGTAAAACTATCAAACACACAGTTTAATAGCTATATCGGCTAATTACAAACTGAAACTGAATGAGTAAAAATGCAGTAAAATCTTCCACACATCAAAACTACCTTCCTTTTAATGTTCGAATGAACTCCGGCCGATAAATGCTGTTGCATCCAGTGCCTAATATCCCAGAAATAGCTAGACTTTCCTATCTATTGAACTAGGCAGCCGAGTTATCATCATATTGCCCTCTCCAAGCATTTCCACTGTCAGATGCATCTGGAATACTGCATTCTTCACCTCCTCCTGGTCTGGTTAATTCTGCATTTTGAATATCGGTGACCTCACAATCAATAGCATCAATAATGTTAAGATCCAACCGGCCAAGACTAGTGAAAATGCTAGTATAATACTCTTCAATGTGTTCCTGTAACCTTGAGTTCCAATCTAATCGGACATTATTCTGATCCAACAAATAGTCTATTCGATATTTCCTTCGACGTGTTAATTTCATATTAAAAGCACAATGTGCGGGGGAAACAAGGGGAATTGACTATACCATTGTGAAATATGAAGCAGTTTGGAAGCTCGAACCATCTGATTAAACTTTCATCCTTTGCGTATCGTGGAAGAACACCAGAATGAGATTTTTTGGTTGCATCAAACGTGAAGATTAGCTTCTTTTCTTTTACCATTTCCTGATAACAACCAAAAAAATCAGAGAGATCTTTTACTTCAAAAATTCCTACCTGATTTGTGCTACATAATAAAATATTATATGCTACATTAAAGTCTACTTCTGATTCCATATATATTGTCATTTAAGTGGTCATGAACATATATATTTGCTTGAAAATTTTCAAGGGAAAAGTATGAATGTATAAGGAAATGTCTCAAGTTGTTACATAAAACCTATTGCCATCCTGAACTTTCAAAGTGACTCCATAGTTAACTTAACTTTCAAAAAGTGCTCCACTTTGCTCCCTGAACACCACATGCCAACTTCTGGTTGGTTTGACTTTTGAAAGATGTTTTTTTTAAGGGATTGACTTTTGAAAGATGTAATTTATTCAGAATTTCTCTCTCCAATCATAAGATGACACATGGCGTTTAGGTAGTAAAGTGATGCACTTTTTAAAAGTTGAGGTAACTACGAGGTCAATTTGAAAGTTCAGGGGGTAACAAGTTTTTTGATACAACTTGAGGCATTTCATGATGCATTAAGCCAGAAAATAATGATGTTCATACAAGTATAAAAAGCAAGAGTAAAATATTGAGCTATTTTCGCAAATATGAATCAGAACAAGTGGCACGTTTATTGGATCCTCAGTAGTTACTTGGTAAAAGCATTGCTTCGTTTCATTCTGGTAAAACTAGGAACTTCATTTAACAAAATGGGAATGATTGAAACTTTGAAAGGAGTGACTATGAGGTTTTAGTTTTACCAACAAACAGTCATTCATTATTAACGTCAAACTGCAGTACCTTTAAAAACAGCGTAATTGTGAGTAATAGCAAAGCCATGCATCATGATTGGGTGCGAGACAGTTATAGGCACAGGTTCATGCATAACGCCATCCTTCGATCCAACTCTGTAAGTTATACACCCAAACGTAAACATCTCCCCTTCATCCACCAATATATTCAAATGTCAAGACATTTTGGATAACCGGATTTATCTGCCGTAATGTAGTACCAAGTCAAGTACCAGTAACCGGATCGACTTTCAGATGAGCGGTGAATGAATGTTTAAGCCTCTTGTCATAATCCAACAGCCCAACAGTTTGTAGATCTCCGCCTTCCATAACTTTGACCACATCTGCAAAATTAAATCCTGTGAAAACTGCTGAAAATTAAAAAATATATTTTTATGATTTGCTTACAAGGCTTATCTCCCTCTGAAAGTGCTACGAGCTTTCCATGGTGATATATAAGAGCTGTATTAGCTGGAAAAAGGTTTAAATTATCTACCATCGACATTAACTCTAATTTGATGGAAAGACGTTGCTAAATAGTTCTAACAGTTTTTCTACAATAAAGAAAGCAGAAAATAAAATCAACTTAGGATGCTCAACTGCATTGACGGCATTTTACCTATACTTAATCCTCCAGCAAATGTAGATTGATTTATTACTTTGCCTATGAATGAAATCTTATAGGAACTGAAATTGAAAGAAGAAATTGTGAAAGTGCATAAATCCCAAATGAGATTTTCAGAACAAAGCGAGGGCAAACTCAACGAACTTACCTGCCCCATTTCCATATGACATGTCCAATACTTTTGTCTTTGCTCTTAGAATCTGCATGTTAACCATTAATAACCCGAATAGCCCTTTAAGATCTCCTATCTGCAAACGATGATTGTAAAATGGAAGAAAGTTATCCCCAAGAAATATCCACATCATAAGATACTGTCCTCAATACCCAAAACCAAAATAAAACAAAAGGCCTGATGACTGCAGAATTGCTACCGGTAATGTTATTCATAACACAATCCTTCCACATTTACAAAAAAAAAAAAAAAAAAAAAAAAAAAACAGATGCTCCATGACTTGTTAATTTGCAATGAGAGATATTTTACATAAATATAGCTTGATATTAAAAGCTACAAGCCATCATGTGAAAATCAGTCCTGAGAATGGTAAAAATGATAACTCAAGCATTATTTTGTTTATATAATAATACTAAAAAATCATAGCCCGCTATGCAAAACAGAAAAGCATTAATTCTTTCTCAAGAAGTTTTTTTTTTAAAACTTCGAAGAGACATTGTATTCCTCCAAAGGGTAAAAGGTTAGGGCATGAGAAAATTGAAGGGAATTGTTATCGAAAACATAACCGCGTCGGCAAAATTACCAGTTAAAATTTTCTCGAATTCGAATAGGATCTTCTCAAGAACCATTGATAGGGTTTAAAAAAAAATTTAATTTTAATCAAATAAAACTTACTTGATAGTCTCTTTAAGAGACGGATGCCATTAAAACTCTCAAGTGAAAGCTCTCCAATCTCACGTGCACGAATTACTCTCGATCGGAACCGGTGCTAGCCGTAGGACAAATAACAAAACAAAAAAAACTCCAAGAACTCATTATGCAAGGCTGCCAACGTGAGCCTAAAAGAGGGGCTTTACACCTTTTCTCTTCTAATAGAATTGTTTTTGTTTATTTTTTTTATTTGTCATCTAATTAGTCAATTAGGTTTAGGTTTAATTTAATTATGAATTTAACCCAATTAATTTTAAATTTATAATTAAACCCCATAATTTAATTCCTTAAACAAATTTAATTGTCAACTTTCATATTTTACAAATTAACCCATAGACAAAAAAATAAAGATTGTAATTTAATCAAATAAATTGTCATACTACAAATTAATTTAATTAATTAAATTTAATCAATTAATAATTTTAGTATGCAATACTTTAAGATTAAATTTATTCAATTAAATTATTCAACATATGAATTTATTTATTTATCAATTAAACAAATATCATATGTAAATGCAATTTAATTGACTTAATTTAATTTAATAAATAATATAAAATAAATTATATTACACCATTAACTAAATTAATTTCTTGGAGTTATATAGATTATTCAATTACATTGGCTTGACATGTCAATTAATTAATAATCGATTCTTCATCAAGTCTTGTAACATTGCATGTACAAGAAATCTCATATCAGTAGTTCTAAGCGCACGATCCTTTGGGTCTGTCCATATATTGGCAATGGGATTCACCCATAGATTGTAAGCGGATTCTAACAAACCATTACAGCCCCCAATTGGGATAGAATACAGCCATCTATTAAAGATACTGAACCCAATAGTTATCTCACAAAATCCTTTGCCAACTGACATCAATATGATGAACAAGAGGCATGGTGCTTGTCACCCCTTATGCAGTTCATCGTATTTCTTGATCTAGATTAAAATGATAAAATAAGTCAATGATTTATTGGATGTCCTTATCACTTTTATTCATCAAGTGGCTGGTGATTCATTTTGATTTATCAAATCGAATGGTAATCCTATCACTTCAACACTACTACTAATGTGTTCATGAAATATAACGAGCATACGCGTACTTGTAATCCAATATTTAAGGACCCGTTAGTAACATACTACAGCATACTCAATTCCACATCCGTAATAAGTTGAAATCAAGTCCAACGACAATTGAGACCTTCTCAACAAATTGTCTATGACATACAACCATGTGACTTTGCTGTGTGGATCGGTCCAGCCCCATGTTTCCAACATGTGCCCATGTTCATGATTTACTTTACCAAGTGACATAGCAACTACATTGCTATAGATCATCCAACATACAAGTCTTTCGTTTCATTCATTCCCATGATTAAAACAGACTTGGGACATTTATGATTATCAATCACTAGATACTCTACTCATATTATAGCACAAGGAATAAATGCAGTAGATTATTGCCTTTATAATGTGACACTGCATGAACCAATGCCTTTAGAAGTAGGGCACATCAACAATTCCAACAATCTCCCACTTGAACTATTTCACAATAGGCATTTCCCTAATCTTTATAGATCCGACCTAACCTTAAGCTCCATCCACAATGGACTTTTGGTTAGAAAATCAATGACATTGTTCCTGTGTCAACCCCATGTAATGACATGTCATATGACATACTAAACACATGTTCGAACTTTGTGACCAGGTCTTTTTAACTTGTGTATGAGCCCCCATTTTT